>JAGFNQ010007729.1:157792-170981 GCA_024364735.1 Boesenbergia rotunda | reverse complement strand
AGGGGTTTCAGGAAACCCGACAAGTACATGAGGGTGAGATTACCGTCTACATGCGCAATGCTATGGAGGTAGCGGCTATTGTAGTGGAAGACGTTTATTTATCAGTTGATAGAAATAAAACTTTGGTTTTAAGAAATTACCTTTATATATCTTCATTTAGAAAGAATCTTATTTCAGATTCTAAATTATTTATGGATGGGTATTCTATTTCTTTTAATAACAGAGTTGTTATAAAAAGAATTAGAGACATTATTTGTTCTGGTGTATTGGTTGGCAATTTGTACACTCTTGAACCAAAAACTCCCACAATGCAAAAAGAAATCAATAACTCATCGTCTAATCATAATAAGAGAAAAGAACCATCGAAAATAAACCAAACACATCTTTGGCATCTAAGGTTAGGTCATATTAACCTGAGTAGGATTCAAAGGTTGATAGCCGATGGACCTTTGGGTTCATTGGTTGTGGAAGATTTCCCAATCTGCGAATCTTGCTTGAAAGGTAAGATGACAAAGAGGTCTTTTAAAGCCAAAGGGTATAGAGCTAAAGATGTATTAGAATTGGTTCATTCTGATTTGTGTGGTCCTATGTCTATCCAGGCTAGAGGTGGCTTTGAGTATTTCATCTCTTTTATAGACGATTATTCAAGGTATGGATATATTTACTTGATGCACCGCAAGTCTGAATGCTTTGACAGGTTCAAAGAGTTCAAGGTTGATGTGGAGAAACGTCAAGGTAAAAGTATCAAGACACTATGATCGGATCGTGGTGGTGAGTACCTCTTGGGAGAGTTTAGGAGTTAGTTATTAGATGCTGGGATTCAATCCCAATTGTCCGCACCTAGAACACCACAGTAGAATGGTGTGGCAGAGTGAAGGAATAGGACCCTTATGGAGATGGTTAGATCGATGATGAGTTATTCTGAGTTACTAGCTTTGTTCTGGGGGTATGCTCTGGAAACGGCAATGTACATTCTGAACTTAGTACCATCTAAATCAGTACCCTCTACTCCCACAGAATTGTGGACTGGGCGTAAGCCTAGTCTGAGATATATTCAAATTTGGGGTAGTCCAGCACATGTGCTAAAGGGAGATGCTGATAAGTTGGAATCTCCTAGAGGAACGAAAGGTGGTTTATTTTATAGTCCTAAAGATCAGAGGGTGATCGTTAGCACGAATGTCCGATTTTTAGAGCAAGACTATGTGATGAACCACAAGCCCATGAGTAAGATTGTTCTTGAGAAAATGAGAGGGGAAGTTCCAACTTCAGTACCAATAGTACAGGAGGACATACCACAAGTGATTGCACCGCATGTCATAGAGGATACACAAGTAGTACCTCGTCGTAGTGGAAGGGTTGTTAGACAACCTGATAGATTCATGTTCTTGGGAGACTCTTCGGACTTGGTCCTTGGTAAACATGAACCTGATCCTTGGACATATGACGAGGCACTCCAAGATAGAGATGCGGTATCTTGGCAAAAGGTGATGAATTCTGAGATAGAATCTATGGATTCTAATCAGGTCTGGGAGCTAGTAGAACCACCCAATGGTGCAAAAGCCATTGGATGCAAGTGGATCTACAAGAGAAAGAGAGGACCAGACGGGAAGATAGAGACCTTCAAAGCAAGGCTTGTTGCGAAAGGGTATACTCAGAACGAGAGTATCGATTCTGAGGAGACCTTTTCGCTGGTAGCCATGCTTAAGTCTATCCAGATTCTTTTGTCTATTGTCGCTCATATGGATTATGAGGTTTGACAGATGGATGTCAAGATAACTTTCCTTAACGGAAGTCTTGAGGAAAACATCTATATGAAGCAACCACAGTGATTCATTGCAAAGGGAAAAGAGCATCTTGTGTGTAAGTTTAATCGATCCATTTATGGATTGAAGCAAGCTTCAAGATCTTGGAACATCCGGTCTGATGAGGTAATCCAATCTTATGAATTTATTCAGAGTCCGGATGAGTTTTGTGTATACAAGAGATGTGATGGAAACGTAGTAGTATTTCTTGTACTATACGTAGATGATATTTTGTTCATTGGCAACAATGTGAAAGTATTATCAGATGTAAGGGTATGGTTGCTCAAACAGTTTGATATGAAGGATTTGGGAGAAGCTAGACACATCCTTGGGATCAAGGTTATAAGGGATCACAAGAAAAGGATGTTGTGTTTATCTCAAGCTTCATACATAAACACTGTCCTAGCTCATTTAGCATGCAAAACTCCAAGAAAGGTTTTCTACTTTTTCTGCATGGAGTACCTTTATCTAAGGAGATGTGTCCTAAAACATCAAAGGAGATAGAGGAGATGAAGGCGGTTCCTTATGCTTCGGTTGTGGGAAGCCTCATGCATGCTATGCTATGTATGAGACCGAATATCTGCTTTGCTGTGGGCATGATTAGTAGATATCAAAGTAATCCAGGATAGGGACATTGGACTGCGGTAAAGCATATATTGAAGTACCTGAGGAGGACTAGGGATTATATGCTAGTTTACCATGCAAATCAATTACTCCCTATGGGTTACACAGATTCTAACTTCCAATCAGATAGAGATAACAGTAAGTCTACCTTGGGGTATGTGTTTACTTTAGGAGGTGGAGCCATAGTATGGAGGAGTGTTAAGCAGAAATGCCTGGCGGATTCCACCATGGAAACTGAGTACGTTGCAGCCTCTGAGGTAGCCAAAGAAGTTGTATGGCTCAGGTACTTCTTGATGGACTTGGATATGATTTCTGGTTTGTCCAGAGCTATCATAATTTATTGTGATAACAATGGTGCAGTTGCAAACTCGAAGGAACCACGAGCCCACAAGGCAAGTAAACACATAGAGCGCAAGTACCACCTGATACAAGAGATCGTAAAGCGAGGAGAAGTTGTTGTCGCAAAGATTGCATCAAAGGATAACCTGATAGATCCTTTCACTAAGACCCTTACAGCGAGAGCTTTTGATAGGCATGTGGAGGGTATGAGAGTCAGATGTATGACATTTTGATGGAAGCATAGTCTTTTATTATAAGTGGGACATTGTTAGGATGTATACTAAAAGCCTAGCTTTTATATGAACATCTACATTTTGGAATGAGAATCACATGATCATTGTTTACATTTTATATTTATTATATGTATGCATATTGTCTAATACTTTACATTGTAGATAACATGGTGTGTGGTGTCACACAGAAGATCATGTTATTAGTCCCTTGTAGAGTATAAGTAGTGGCTCACAACCAAGATAGTTTTGGACAAACCATTGACATGGTTTGTAACGTCCCAAATTTTCCACTCTAGCGTAGTAATAATGGAATATGTGGCCAAGAATAATACTATGAATTTAGGGTGAAAAGTTGCGAATAAAGAAATGTTAGACATTATCTTGACACGTAGTGGATGTGTGATAATTATGCTTAGGTATTATATTTAATGTTATGCTTAAGTATCCTACACATGTATGAATGAATAATGAAATGCATATGCATGTGTATGAATTAAATAAGTAGCATTCTCTAGGTGGGCTTTGGTTATGTGGGCTTGGAAAAAGAAAAAAAAATAAAAGGAAGAGAAAGCAAAAAGAAGAGGAGGTGCCAAGGATTGAACCTTGGACCTCAAAGAAAAACCAAGCCTTAAGAATGCATATGTAACCAATTCACCTAGCAAGGGAGTGCTATTAGAAGAGGATGGGAAATTGTAGATAAGTGAGAAAGAAGATGAAGAGACACAAGAAAATTGAAGAGACACCATTAAAGAGGTGCTTGCCTCTTTACTCACCATAAAAGGTCATGAAGAGGAGGAAATGCCTAGGCATTTCGACCAAGAATCCTCCCCCCTTTCTCTGCACCAAACTCTTCTCCTTCCTCCTCTTCCTCACCGAAATCCTTGTGGCCCTTGCTACCATTTTCAAGTCATTCACCTCCTAGAGAAAACCGGACCAAAAGAAGAGAAGAACAAGAGGAGTGCTAGAGTTTAAGAGGTCTTTTCTTCTCCAAAATTTGAGATCTTTTGGGAACATAAGCACAAGTGGTAAGACTCCCTCACCTGCAACATAATGGCTTTTTATGTGTTTTTATGATTTTTATGTTTGCTTGTGATGTTGGGTGAAAGAAAATGGAAGAAAACCTTGAGGGAAGTTTTGGCCATAAAGGGGTACCCCCTTTTCTATGTCCAAAAACTTAAAGGAAGAGTTCATGAAATTGTTACTACCTTTTTGTAATGAATATATGATGGATACATGGTGTTTGAATGCCCTCCATGATGTAAAGGACTTGGAAGAATTCGGCCAAGTCATGAAATGGATAAATGTTGATGCATGAAGTAGGCTATTGTTCTAATGATTGTTTCCTTGCTATATAATGTTTAGGCCACGAAATTTTGTGGAATCTATGCTAAGGGACCGCTGTAACATTCGGCCAAGGGACCTTAAATTATGCCTTAAAACAGATTTTTATAGACCTTCATGAAGTTATGGTTAAATCAAGTGATATGCATGTGATTGGGTGTTTTATTTCATGATGGAAATAATTTATACCTTAGGGTCAGTACCTTATCTAAGTTGTTTGAGCCTAAACTCATGCTCCATTCTAAGTATTGATGTTTAGAAAAATGTTACATGTACCCATATGCATGATAATCCAAGTAGAACTCTAGATCATACACCTAAACTAGGGTTTGGTGAAGTACAAACTACTTTTGCACTTGTGAATGAATTCTTATGAAAAATATGCTTTTATTCCCATGTTATGTGAATGATTATGCTATGAAATCCCTACTGTGAGTTTCGACAAATTACAAGAATAGGGGTTAAGAATAGGTTCGAGTACAAAGCATGCCCCTAAACTAGTGTTTAATGAAGCCTAGACTACCTTTATGCTTGTATATGACCTTAATGGTAAAATATGTTTTTGTTTACATGTTATATGAACTTTTATACCATGTTATACATACTGTGAATTTTGGCCAATTACTAGAATAAACGCTAAGAATAAGTTCAAGTACAATTCATGCACCTAAACTAGTGTTTAGTGAAGTCTAGACTACCAGTGTACTTGTAAATGACCTCTTATGTAATGTATGTTTTTATTCCCATGATTATATGACTCTTATGCTATGATATCCTTGCTATGAAGTTTCGGCCAGCATGTATTAAGATGAGAAAAGAAAGATTAAACTAACATATTGCCTTAATTAAGACAAGCATGTTATAAGTATGATGTATTGATGAAACTAGCATGATGGTTGCTTCACTTACATGTGTTAAAAGAAAGGTCTTCCATGTCTTGCTATTTATGCTAATGATTATGCCATGAAAGTATGCCTATGTTTATGAATGATTGAATGCCTATAGTACATGCAATATGAAAGAAAGAAAGAATGCATATTCTATATATGAAAGTATGCTTATGATTATGAATGATTGAATGTCTATAGTACATGCAATATGAAAGAAAGAAAGAAAGAAAGGAATGCATGTTCTATATGAAAGAAAGAAAGAAAAGAAAAGAATGCATATATGTATTTTACTTTAAAGAATGGCTTGTACCGGGTCTTGAAAAAGATCCACGGTTCTGGACTACCGAAGCTGTCCCTAGGCTGAAAGATAGTAAGCCTAGAATGTAGACCCCTGTAGGTCGGGATTAGCTACCTCGCATCCTACATAGGGGTATGCGCACAAAAGAAAGAATGGGTACAAAGCCGGGGACCCCAAAGAAGATGATGTATATGATTTTAAAGTATTATTTACTATGTTTTCCAAAGAGCATCCTAATGTTTTGAAATGCACATGTTCTATGTTTATATGTCTTCATGTATCTTATGTGCCTTATGAATTTTATGCTATCCATGAAATGTTATATGTTTTAAAATGCATGCGACGTACGGATTTAGTGAGTAGGAAAGAGCTTACTAAGTTTTATACTTATAGTTTGTTTGCTTATGTTGCAGAGCAACATAGAAATTTCTGAGGAATGGGCAGCTGCAGGAAGGGCTAATGTGTGTGGTGGTGACTTGACTGATCGATCCACTTTAGTGCCATCTATAGACCTAGTTCTTATTTCTAATAAGACATATGTTGCTACTTTATGCATGATACTTGCTAGTTCTTTTGGAGTTTATTTAAGTATGGATGTTATTAGATGTTATATGATGTTATTGTTTCCTTATCGTTGCATATGCTTTTAGTTATGTTTCATTTCCGCTGTAATGTTAGATTCATACGCAATGATATAAGTAAGTAAGAAAAAAATGTTAAAGGTAACGCGCCGCCTAACGGTAAGGGGCGGGCGTTACAGCTTGGTATTAGAGCAGTTTATCATCTCACTACACACACATCAAGCCTACCTCCTGCCGCTTCCAAGTAAGAAATTCTATACTTGCCTTATTTCATGTTTATATTGATAACTGAATTATGCAAAGTATGAAACATGATATGTATGATTTTACCTTGGATAAAACTAGGATGATACCTTATGATGACAATGATTTAAAATGATATGTATGATGGAAGCATGATCTTACCTTGGATAAAACTAGGAAGATACCTTATCATGCCTTGTAATGACAATGATTTAAGATGTATATGAATGGAAACCTAAGGTAGTACCTTACCATACCTTATAATGAAATAGATACAAATGCATGTATATACATGAAAATGATGAAAATGATCTTATACTATCTCATTGTTGTAAAATGTTTAAACAGTAGAGCAAGAAGACTATATAAAATTTAAGATGTAAGAACATCTAGAAAGAGATATTAGTAGAATAAAAATATTTTCTTGTACATGATATACCTAAGTGATAGATAATAGGAGAAAATGACAGTAACTTTATACTAGCCTATGTGTTATTTCGTGAAGATAGCATCGCTAGAAGAAATACCAGAACAAACGAAACTGCACCCCAGCCTGACCTGACGCACATAGTCGCAGAACTTCAGCGTCAGATCGCCGAACAACAGCAGACCATCGACACCCTGATGACTCAACAGGGAAACACTACCACTCCACCACCAAACCAGACTGTGATATCTGTAGCACCCCCGACAGGCCCTGCCACCGGAATGCGACCGGAAGCCTATTTAATCCAGTGGCAGAGGCTGAAGCCGGAGTCCTTCTCGGGTGCTTGCGAGCCATGGGATGCACAGGCCTGGTTTAAGACCATGGAGAGTACTATGGAGCTGCTAGATTGGCCGGAGCATGAGAAGATAAAATGTGCGTCGTTCTGCCTCTCTGGCGATGCCAGAATGTGGTGGGAGAGGGTCAAGGCTAAGAGACCCGTAAACCGGATGAAGTGGACAGACTTTGAGACGGAATTCTTCGAGGAGTTCTTCCACATGCGGGTCACCAACAAACATTATGATGAATTCACGGAATTCCGACAAGGTGACCTATCCGTCAGCGAAGCCGTCAAGAGGTTCACCCGACTGGCTCGCCTATGTCCTGAGTTGGTTAGCACAGAGAAAGAAAAGGTCCGCCTTATGCTGAAGATGTTACGACCGGAGATAGCTCTGAACGTGGCCGGCGGAGTTAACCGACCGCAGACCGCCGAGGAGCTGTTTAGCAGTGCTTTGATCACCGAGCACTATCTGAACAACATAAATCAGCAAAGGAAGACGCCAACTGAAAGCAAGAGCCAAGCCCCCTCAGGAGGTCAGAAGCCTCAGCACGCGGGTACTAGCTGGAAGGGGGATCGCAATGATAAGAAAATGTGGAACAATTCTAACGGCGGCCCAGCAAATAAGAAGCCCAAGTACACCCCGTGCGCTAAATGTGGAAACACGCATCCTGGAGAATGCCGCATGGGTACAAACAAGTGCTTCACATGCGGACAAGAGGGACACAAGGCCTTCGCCTGTCCTGCCAAGGCCCCGACACCTTCTCAGCAGCAGATGCAGTACCAGAATGCTCCTGCACAGCTGTACTAAATGCAAGCCGCACTAGAAGGTCCTCAATTAAGTCAAGGACGATTGGAGGCCCCGCCTGTTACTACGAACGCAAGGGTATTCCTCTCTTACAAAGGAAGATGCGGCAAATGCTTCCACCGTTGTCACAGGTCAGATAATTATTTACAGTCAGCATGCTACTGTTTTATTTGATACTGGGGCAACGCATTCCTATATTTCCATGATACATGCTAAGAAGATAGGCATACCCTTACAAGTTCTAGATAGCAAGTTTTTAACAACCCTGCCTTCGGGAGAAACAATGGCATCCACCCGAGTTATATAAAGTTCGAGGACGAACTTTTCAGAAGGGAGGGTGGATTGTAACGCCCCAAATTTTCCACTCTAGCGTAGTAATAATGGAACATGTGGCCAAGAATAATATTATGAATTTAGGGGGAAAAGTTGCTAATAAAGAAATGTTAGACATTATCTTGACACGTAGTGGATGTGTGATAATTATGCTTAGGTATTATATTTAATGTTATGCTTAAGTATCCTACACATGTATGAATGAATAATGATATGCATATGCATGTGTATGAATTAAATAAGTAGCATTCTCTAGGTGGGCTTTGGTTATGCGGGCTTGGAAAAAGAAAAAAATAATAAAAGGAAGAGAAAGCAAAAAGAAGAGGAGGTGCCAAGGATTGAACCTTGGACCTCAAAGAAAAGCCAAGCCTTAAGAATGCATATGTAACCAATTCACCTAGCAAGGGAGTGCTATTAGAAGAGGATGGGAAATTGTAGATAAGTGGGAAAGAAGATGAAGAGACACAAAAAAATTGAAGAGACACCATTAAAGAGGTGCTTGCCTCTTTACTCACCATAAAAGGCCATGAAGAGGAGGAAATGCCTAAGGCATTTCGACCAAGAAACCTCCCCCTTTCTCTCCACCAAACTCTTCTCCTTCCTCCTCTTCCTCACCGAAATCCTTGTGGCCCTTGCTACCATTTTCAAGTCATTCACCTCCTAGAGAAAACCGGACCAAAAGAAGAGAAGAACAAGAGGAGTGCTAGAGTTTAAGAGGTCTTTTCTTCTCCAAAATTTGAGATCTTTTGGGAACATAAGCACAAGTGGTAAGACTCCCTCACCTGCAACATAATGGCTTTTTATGTGTTTTTTATGATTTTTATGTTTGCTTGTGATGTTGGGTGAAAGAAAATGGAAGAAAACCTTGAGGGAAGTTTTGGCCATAAAGGGGTACCCCCTTTTCTATGTCCAAAAACTTAAAGGAAGAGTTCATGAAATTGTTACTACCTTTTTGTAATGAATATATGATGGATACATGGTGTTTGAATGCCCTCCATGATGTAAAGGACTTGGAAGAATTCGGCCAAGTCATGAAATGGATAAATGTTGATGCATGAAGTAGGCTATTGTTCTAATGATTGTTTCCTTGCTATATAAATGTTTTAGGCCACGAAATTTTGTGGAATCTATGCTAAGGGACCGCTGTAACATTTGGCCAAGGGACCTTAAATTATGCCTTAAAACAGATTTTTATAGACCTTCATGAAGTTATGGTTAAATCAAGTGATATGCATGTGATTGGGTGTTTTATTTCATGATGGAAATAATTTATACCTTAGGGTCAGTACCTTATCTAAGTTGTTTGAGCCTAAACTCATGCTCCATTCTAAGTATTGATGTTTAGAAAAATGTTACATGTACCCATATGCATGATAATCCAAGTAGAACTCTAGATCATACACCTAAACTAGGGTTTAGTGAAGTACAAACTACTTTTGCACTTGTGAATGAATTCTTATGAAAAATATGCTTTTATTCCCATGTTATGTGAATGATTATGCTATGAAATCCCTACTATGAGTTTCGACAAATTACAAGAATAGGGGTTAAGAATAGGTTCGATTACAAAGCATGCCCCTAAACTAGTGTTTAATGAAGCCTAGACTACCTTTATGCTTGTATATGACCTTAATGGTAAAATATGTTTTTGTTTACATGTTATATGAACTTTTATACCATGTTATACATAATGTGAATTTTGTCCAATTACTAGAATAAATGCTAAGAATAAGTTCAAGTACAATTCATGCACCTAAACTAGTGTTTAGTGAAGTCTAGACTACCAGTGTACTTGTAAATGACCTCTTATGTAATGTATGTTTTTATTCCCATGATTATATGACTCTTATGCTATAATATCCTTACTATGAAGTTTCGGCCAGCATGTATTAAGATGAGAAAAGAAAGATTAAACTAACATATTGCCTTAATTAAGACAAGCATGTTATAAGTATGATGTATTGATGAAACTAGCATGATGGTTGCTTCACTTACATGTGTTAAAAGAAAGGTCCTTCCATGTCTTGCTATTTATGCTAATGATTATGCCATGAAAGTATGCCTATGTTTATGAATGATTGAATGTCTATAGTACATGCAATATGAAAGAAAAAAAGAATACATATTCTATATATGAAAGTATGCTTATGATTATGAATGATTGAATGTCTATAGTACATGCAATATGAAAGAAAGAAAGAAAGAAAGAAAGGAATGCATATTCTATATGAAAGAAATAAATGAAAAGAATACATATATGTATTTTACTTTAAAGAATGGCTTGTACCGGGTCTTGAAAAAGATCCACGGTTCTGGACTACCGAAGTTCTCCCTAGGCTGAAAGATTGTAAGCCTAGAATGTAGACCCCTGTAGGTCGGGATTTGCTACCTCGCATCCTACATAGGGGTATGCGCACAAAAGAAAGAATGGGTACAAAGCCGGGGACCCCAAAGAAGATGATGTATATGATTTTAAAGTATTATTTACTATGTTTTCCAAAGAGCATCCTAATGTTTTGAAATGCACATGTTCTATGTTTATATGTCTTCATGTATCTTATGTGCCTTATGAATTTTATGCTATCCATGAAATGTTATATGTTTTAAAATGCATGCGACGTACGGATTTAGTGAGTAGGAAAGAGCTTACTAAGTTTTATACTTATAGTTTGTTTGCTTATGTTGCAGAGCAACAAAGAAATTTCTGAGGAATGGGCAGCTGCAGGAAGGGCTAATGTGTGTGGTGGTGACTTGACTGATCGATCCACTTTAGTGTCATCTATAGACCTAGTTCTTATTTCTAATAAGACATATGTTGCTACTTTATGCATGATACTTGCTAGTTCTTTTGGAGTTTATTTAAGTATGGATGCTATTAAATGTTATATGATGTTATTACTTCCTTATCGTTGCATATGCTTTTAGTTATGTTTCATTTCCGCTGCAATGTTAGATTCATACGCAATGATATAAGTAAGAAAAAAAAAGGTTAAAGGTAACGCAGCCCCTAACGGTAAGGGGCGGGCGTTACATGATTGTAGTGTAATTTGGTATTGATTTATCTTGACTATAAAATTACACTAGTACACATTGTGTATATTGAGCATGACTGATATAGAGGTGATTCAATTTATACTAACTATAAAATTGAATCAGACTTCGGATATTATGGTGTACATGCTCTTAATCCCGATATAATAACGGGCACATGTACTTAATATCTATTTCTTTAATTTACCAATGGGCGAGATTTATTTGTTAAATAGATAGACCCGGTAAATTAGAAAATAATATTATTTACATGGTGTGTCGTTGATTATAGAAGGAAACCATGTCCTGATGCGTCAGGATGATAATGTCCCCTTGAGGAGCTCATAAAGTTCGTCATGTAAATCCTGCAGGTGGACTTGGTCTGACATGATGATAAGGTTGAGTGGTACTACTCATGGAGTTAGATATTAATTAATTAAATTGTCAGTAATTTAATTAATTAATAGACATATGAGATCTTTAACACGGGGAGAATTTGTACACATAATAGGTAGAGCCCATATTTAATTATGAGGGTTGGTGAGGTAGTTCAATGATAATCCTTTAGTGGATTGGATTATCATTAATGGATCGGGCTTTGATCCATTAGGAGGCCAAGACACATCTCCTCCTCATGGTCCCTATTGTAGCCTATATATACCTCATGTGTCATGAGACCAAAGCATACCATCCAACACAACCCTAAGCCTTAACCTAATTCTCTCCTCACCTCTCTCTCTCTTTCCTAGGGTTGGTCGGCGACTTGGAGGAGGAGGAAGGAAGTGGCGCAAGGGAAGAGGAAGGAGAGTCTTCATCTTCTTCTCTACATATCCTTCTCTTCTCCTCCCTTGGATGCTCGGCATCAGCAGGCCATGCGATGAGAGGAGTGGTCGGCAGTCCACCAATCCTTGGTGGTCGGTGCCGCAAGCAAGAAAGGGGAGAAGAGTGGTTAAGGCTTGGGTTTACTCTTCATCATCTTCTTTCTCCCTTCTTTCCTTTGGCTGACGCTTCCATGAAGGTGGAAAAGGGTAGGCGGTGCAAGGTTGAAGGAGGGAGGTGGCCGGCGGTGCACTTCTTGGTGAAGTGTTGACCGACGCAAGGAAGAAGTAGGATGAAGAAGCTAGGGTTATGGTCTTCTCTCTTTTTTCACTTCTTCTTCTTGTTCTCTACTCTCCTCTTGGGCGTGTGGCTAGGGCAAGCAAAGGAGAGACTCTTTTCTTCTCCTTTGGCCAACGACACTAGGGTTGAAGGAGGGGTTTCGGCGCAAGCTTGTTGGGAGAAGAAGATGCCTTGGTGACTTCGTTTCTTGGAAGACCGTCGCCCACACAATGTCCAAGAAGATGTTAGGTCATAGAATAGAAGATTGCGAGATAAACAAGAGGTATAATTCTTATTTTGGTTCCTTCATGCTTATCTTTTTTTTTTTTTGAAAATGAATCTTATTTCAAGAAGAAGGGAAAAACCATATTAGAAGGGGGGTTAAACCTAACCTTCTAATATGGAATTACAGAGAGAGAACAATCTGATTTTACAGTAAAGGAATCAAAAAGAAATATTGGCTAGGAATATTTTTATACAAAACAGCCATCATATGTTGATTATATCACCAAAAGCAATGGTTCTCTTGGAATATTCATATCCTTTTTGATGAAAACCCCATAAAATTTTGAACATTTGCAGAGATGCACACCTTTAAATCATAAGACTTTGTGCCAAAGGGGAACCTCCAAATACATTGTCACATGTACCGTTTTTGGAAACCAATATCACAGACTTTACCAATCAGGAGTCGACCAAGCTTTATAAAAATCAAATTTCGCCGGGTAACTGCATATCAGAATAAAGCACAATGCCTATCAGAATCAAGACAGAAGTCGGCATCAGGACTCAGATTCACATTCAGTTT
>JAGFNQ010007729.1:82878-156000 GCA_024364735.1 Boesenbergia rotunda | reverse complement strand
ATCTTAAACATTGCATTTCAAATAAAGCTAAACTGTCTCATCCCAAGGATCTCTCCAAGGTCAGCCACCACACACACGTCACTCAGCACCGCCTCGTCGCCTTCCTTCAGAATTGCTTGTCTTTACCTTTACCTGCAGTAAGAGGAAATGCAACTAATAAGCATGAAGCTTAGCAAGTACTATCTAGCTCACAAAATCTCGAAATGTGCAGGCATGCTTTTTAAACAATGTGAAATCACATGAGATACTTTTATGCTTAAAAGAAACACTAAAACATGTATAACTCAAAACATGCATACTCAAGCATTAATAAGTCTTAACTCACTTTTTCTTGGCTTAACTTGAAACTTTAGCAATTCTTTAACTTTAAATCTTTATTTAACTTTTAGAAAATTTCCTTAAACTTTAGAAAAACTTTGCTAAAGCATATACTTGAAAATAATAACTCACTTGGATCCACTTATGACGTAAGTACCATCTTATGCGCGTTCCCTAAAAGGTTGGGGTAGCGAGCCGCCAATCCTAATAGAGCAGACCTTGGTCTACCAGGGCCAAGACCTTGGAATTGGACACTTGAATTTCTTTAACGACGCCCTTGGACGCCGGGTACTGGCCTTAGAAAATAAAATAGTTTTTCTTTCTTTTCTTTCTTATCTTTAAATGCCTTGGCATTTTATCGAACACCTTGTGTGCCCAAATCCCTAAGTCTTGACTTTTGGGGATTTCGTAAGGCCTTGCCCTTCTCTTTTCTTTTTCTTCATCTTTCTTTTCTTTTCTTATAGATTTCTTAGACCCTAAACTCACATAGGGTACTCTATCAAATATATATAAGCATATAATGAACTAAGATCACATGCAACATCTTAACTAAAAGTAAATATCTCCTTTAAAACATTTAAGGGAAAAATTCTTGCGCAAAACCGCCTCTTACTGCAGGTGAGCAGTACTTACCTTGATTTCTTGGACTTACAACCGAAATTAGACGACTAGGGCTCGGGTGAAACTTGAGATCTCTACGAACCGTCCGTGCCTACGTGTTCTTCTCGTTGAGACGAACGAAACGCTCCGCACTCCTTGCTTTTCCGTGGCCGGCGCCCCTTAGGAGAGGAGAGGAGGAAAGAAAACCTAGGTTCCCTTTTGTTTTCGCCGCCCCTCACTCGCCCCCTTCTCGCACGCAGCCGAAAATTCTCCTCCAAGGGTTTCACGCGACTTAAGCGGGGTTTAAATACCTCTTCATGAAAAAACGTAACTACTCTATAAAATTAGTTCTCTCCACCTTTTGTTGTGCTTGATACCCTAGCCCAGCCGATCACTTGCGCGCCCTTAAGGGCTTGCTCCTCCTGTGGTCGCGAGTTCGAACCCCCCTGCTGCACTTTAAAGTTTTTCCTTTTTTAAAAATACTAAACGGACTCGGAAAATTCCGTAAAAATATTCTAAAAATTCCTAAAAATATCTAGAATATTTCTAAAACATTTTTAAATAGTTCTAAGGACTTTAAGGACTTAAAATAGAAATTTTGGGGTGTTACATATCAAAAGCTTTAGCCATATCTAGTTTCATAATTACATTGCCCCCTCTTACATGATGATTTAACTTATGTGGCAATTCTTGAGCTAACAGTATGTTATCTGATATCAATCTGCCCTCTACAAAACCACTTTGTGTTGGAGATATTATCTTGTTCAAGATTTGCCGTAATCTATTTGCCAACACTTTTGAAACAATTTTATAAGACACATTACACAAACTGATAGGTCTGAAGTCTTGCCAAGTTTGAGCATTATCTATCTTCGGTATTAAAATGATGGTCGTTGCAGCCATTCCCGTTGTTAATATTCCCCCTTTAAAAAAATCCAAAACTGCCTGATAGACATCTTCTTGAATGATCTCCCAACAAGATATATAAAACGCTGCAGAGAAGCCATCCGGTCCAGCCACACTTTCTTGATTCATCTCCCACACCGCCTGCTTAACTTCTTCTTTTGAAGGTAAAGTTGTTAAAGCCATATTATCTGCTATGTTAATCAACTCTAGAATACAATCAAGATCTACCATCCAGCCATTAAAGATCTTGCCTGTCAATAATTGCTCAAAAAATTTAACTCCCGAGGCTCTAATCAGCTCTGGTTTCTCCAAACATTCTCCATCATCCCATATCCGAAATATTCTATTAGTTATCATTTTTGATTGCACCATATTATGAAAAAATTTGGTGTTCCTATCGCCCTCCCCCATCCATTTCACTGCTGCCCTTTGCTTCCAGAAATCCTCCTCCATCTGTAAAGTTTTAAATAGGTGCGCTTGTAGCTTGTTTTTGTTAACTCAGTTTTCTTCAGAAGGAGCACTATCAAAAAGTTTTTCTGTCTCCTTAAACTGTTCTTTTGCTCTTTGTGTGTTATCATGTATGTTCCCAAATATCTCCTTATTCCACCATTTCAGATGACTTTTCAACCTCTTCAATTTAATTTACAAGTTAAGCAGCCCATAGCAAGTACTCGGCAAGTTCCAATTTAGTCTAATAGTTTGTAAAAAGCCATGATGTCTTACCCACATTTTTTGGAACCTAAATGAGGCCACTGCTTGTTCGTCAATTGGGAAAGAAATGAGTAATGGACAATGATCTGAAGCTGCTCTACTCAAATGTTCAACCCTGACTGAGATCCCATGACTCTGCTAAGAATTGGAGATCAAAATTCTGTCCAATCTCTTCCATATTCTATTATTTATCCAGGTAAAGCGATCTCCTACATAACCTGCATCAATCAACCCTATTATCATCATTAAATTGATAAAATCTTCCATAGCACCTACCCCTGTTAAGATACCAGTTGAATGTTCCAACTCATTAGCAATAACATTAAAGTCTCCACCTACCAACCAAAGCTCCTCATTAGGTGGCCTAATAAGTTCCAGCTACTCCCATAAATCATATCTGTCAACTCTAGAGCATTTAGCATAGACTATTGTAACCAATATATCCAACGAAAGCATGGAAGATTTCAAATTCAAATGAAGGAATTGAGCATGATCCCTTAAAACTATGCAAACAATATTCACATCATGGGTAAACCATATTTTACCTGAACAATTAGAAAAAATCAAAGTGAAGCCTAATCTTCTTGAAATTGAAGAACCATCGAGTGTTATCATTGGCTCCAAGATACCCAAAAAATTTAAATGAAAATGATTCTTTAGGTATATCAATCTCCTAAGCGAGGGAAGATTTCCTATCCCCCTAATATTCCACACAAGACCTGACATTATAACAAAGAGGAATTAGAAACTCTTTAAGCTTGAGACTTACTTCTGGTAACCCTTTGAGGTATATCAGGAGGAGCTTTTGATCTTGCTTTACTTGGAAGAATTTTTAAGGAAGAAGAAAGAGATAAGGATCTTTGTAGCTGCCCCATTTCCTCTTGATCTGATACATCATCTTCTACAAAGGATTTAACTATCTCAACTCCCACAATGTCATTTAAATTGGCTTGTAAAAAATCTCCATCAGGTGCAACTAGAGTCGAATCCTGATCATTATGCATATCAGCTGTTGCTCTATCTTCCTCATCCATGGCCTTCTGATTAACCTCTAATCATGACAAATTAGAAACCATTAGATCAACTGATGATCTCTTTGCTGAAATAAACCCTTCGGCAGATGAGGTATCTGCAAAATTTGATAATAACGGCACAAACTGTACATTCTTCCCCTGAACAGATTTCTACTCTAAACCTTTTTCCTTTTGCTCCACCTGTCCAGAAATTATGAAAAGGTTCTGTTCTTCTCTAGTTTCTTCTATATTAACCTCCCTGTTAACCATACTGCTTGCTCCCCTTACATTTTCCTCATCCATTTTTCCATTCAAGTCTTGAGGCTCATTCAATTCTCCTTGATCTTCCTCCTCCAATGAAGCCAGAGTATGAAACTTGTTATTATTCACTGGAAGGCTGTCAACTCTATCTTTTTGAATCCAGGCTTGTTTTTCAGCTCTATATTTCTCTCCTTTTCTTGTAAAATCTGTGGTTTCACGATTCACCTTTTCAGCCTCCCTTCTCAACGTTTTCTCTAAAGCCAATGTACCCATATCATTCTTTTTCCAGTTAGGTAGAAAATGACTACCATTAACATAGCATTCCTCAGCCGAGTGACCCAAATGAAGACAAGAAGTAGAATACTTGGGGCATTTCTCAAATATCACCTTTTGTAACCTCTTTTCTTCCCCAATTCCAATCCAAAAGTCATTTACCCTTGGCTTGAGCAGATCAATTTCAACACACACTCTCGCCATGTATAGCCTTGAGCCATCAGCCGTTGCTTCATCGATTTTAATTGGTTTTCCCACAATTTGAGCAGCAGAATACAAACTCTTTTTATTGAACATATGTATGGGAAAGTTTGGAAGATGAATCCATACCGGGGCTATCGAGGATTCAGCTTCGTAAGAAAAGTTTGGTGACCATTTGAAGATGCGCAGAGGAACTCCACCAATGTACCAAACTCCTCGTGCCCAAATTCTAGCCATGCCCACATTGGATGTGAGATGCAGAAAAATATGCCCCGAGCGTAGAACACGAATATTGTAGGGGCTAGAGAGCCCAAGGTTTTGAAAGGATAGCATGATAACTGAGAAGATAGGGCGTTTGCCCGAGAATTTTCCAACTAGCGAGTACCGGTAAGGATCCGCCATGGATGAAACTTCTTCCTTAGTGTAAAAGATACCAGGCTTATTGTTGTAGATCATCATCTCCTTGAAATCATCTCCGATCTCGTCAAATGCCTTTTTGGATGCCCTCTGTGAAGATGGTCTCAAGGCGGCAGCATCTAACGCCCGACCCTTACCGTTAGGCGGCGCGTTACGTTTAACCTTTTTTTTTCTTACTTACTTATATCATTGTGTATGAATCTAACATTGCAGCGGAAATGAAACATAACTAAAAGCATATGCAACGATAAGGAAGTAATAACATCACATAACATCTAATAGCATTCATACTTAAATAAACTCCAAAAGAACTAGCAAGTATCATGCATAAAGTAGCAACATATATCTTATTAGAAATAAGAACTAAATCTAGAGATGACATTAAAGTGGATCGATTAGTCAAGTCACCACCACACACATTAGCCCTTCCTGCAGCTGCCCATTCCTCAGAAATTTCTATGTTGGTCTGCAACATAAGCAAACGAACTATAAGTATAAAACTTAGTAAGCTCTTTCCTACTCACTAAATCCGTACGTCGCATGCATTTTAAACATATAACATTTCATGGATAGCATAAAATTCATAAGGCACATAAGATACATGAAGATATATAAACATAGAACATGTGCATTTCAAAACATTAGGATGCTCTTTGGAAAACATAGTAAATAATACTTTAAAATCATATACATCATCTTCTTTGGGGTCCCCGGCTTTGTACCCATTCTTTCTTTTGCGCGCATACCCCTATGTAGGATGCGAGGTAGCTAATCCCGACCTACAGGGGTCTACATTCTAGGCTTACTATCTTTCAGCCTAGGGACAACTTCGGTAGTCCAGAACCGTGGATCTTTTTCAAGACCCGGTACAAGCCATTCTTTAAAGTAAAATACATATATGCATTCTTTTCTTTTCTTTCTTTCTTTCATATAGAACATGCATTCCTTTCTTTCTTTCATTCTTTCATATTGCATGTACTATAGATATTCAATCATTCATAATCATAAGCATACTTTCATATATAGAATATGCATTCATTCTTTCTTTCATATTGCATGTACTATAGGCATTCAATCATTCATAAACATAGGCATACTTTCATGGCATAATCATTAGCATAAATAGCAAGACATGGAAGGACCTTTCTTTTAACAAATGTAAGTGAAGCAACCATCATGCTAGTTTCATCAATACATCATACTTATAACATGCTTATCTTAATTAAGGCAATATGTTAGTTTAATCTTTCTTTTCTCATCTTAATACATGTTGGCCGAAACTTCATAGCAAGGATATCATAGCATAAGAGTCATATAATCATGGGAATAAAAACATACATTACATAAGAGGTCATTTACAAGTACACTGGTAGTCTAGACTTCACTAAACACTAGTTTAGGTGCATGAATTGTACTTGAACTTATTCTTAGCGTTTATTCTAGTAATTGGCCAAAATTCACAGTATGTATAACATGGTATAAAAGTTCATATAACATGTAAACAAAAACATATTTTACCATTAAGGTCATATACAAGCATAAAGGTAGTCTAGGCTTCATTAAACACTAGTTTAGGGGCATGCTTTGTACTCGAACCTATTCTTAACCCCTATTCTTGTAATTTGTCGAAACTCACAGTAGGGATTTCATAGCATAATCATTCACATAACATGAGAATTAAAGCATATTTTTCATAAGAATTCATTCACAAGTGCAAAAGTAGTTTGTACTTCACCAAATCCTAGTTTAGGTGTATGATCTAGAGTTCTACTTGGATTATCACGCATATGGGTACATGTAACATTTTTCTAAACATCGATACCTATAATGGAGCATGAGTTTAGGCTCAAACAACTTAGATAAGGTACTGACCCTAAGGTATAAATTATTTCCATCATGAAATAAAACACTCAATCACATGCATATCACTTGATTTAACCATAACTTCATGAAGGTCAATAAAAATCTGTTTTAAGGCATAATTTAAGGTCCCTTGGTCAAATTTTACAGCATTCCCTTAGCATAGATTCCACAAAATTTCGTGGCCTAAAACATTTATATACCAAGGAAACAATCATTAGAACAATAGCCTACTTCATGCATCAACATTTATCCATTTCATGACTTGGCCGAATTCTTCCAAGTCCTTTACATCATGGAGGGCATTCAAACACCATGTATCCATCATATATTCATTACAAAAAGGTAGTAACAATTTCATGAACTCTTCCTTTAAGTTTTTGGACATAGAAAAGGGGGGTACCACTTTATGGCCGAAACTTCCCTTAAGATTTTCTTCCATTCTCTTTCACCCAACATCACAAGCAAGCATAAAAATCATAAAAATACATAAAAAACCATTATGTTGCAGGTGAGGGAGTCTTACCACTTGTGCTTATGTTCCCAAAAGAATCTCCAAGTTTTGGAGAAGAAAAGACCTCTTAAACTCTAGCACTCCTCTTGTTCTTCTCTTCTTTTGGTCCGGTTTTCTCTAGGAGGTGAATGACTTGAAAATGGTAGCAAGGGACACAAGGATTTTGGTGAGGAAGAGGAGGAAGGAGAAGAGTTTGGTGGAGAGAAAGGGGGGAGGTTTATTGGCCGAAATGCCTTAGGCATTTCCTCCTCTTCATGGCCTTTTATTGTGAGTAAAGAGGCAAGCACCTCTTTAATGGTGTCTCTTCAATTTTCTTGTGTCTCTTCATCTTCTTTCCCACTTATCTACAATTCCCCATCCTCTTCTAATAGCACTCCCTTGCTAGGTGAATTGGTTACATGAATATTCTTAAGGCTTTGCTTTCCGTTGAGGTCCAAGGTTCAATCCTTGGCACCTCCTTTTCTTTTTGCTTTCTTTTCCTTTTTATTTTCTTCAAGCCCATGTAACCAAATCCCAACAAGAGAATGCTACCCATTTAGTTCATACACATGCATATTCATATCATTATTCATTCATTCATGTGTAGGATACCCAAGCATAACATTAAATATAATACCTAAGCATAATTATCTCACATCCACTACATGTCAAGATAATGCCTAACATTTCTTTATTCATAATTTTTCCCACTAAATTCATAATATTATTCTTGGCCACATGTTCCATTATTTCTATGCTAGAGCGGAAAATTTGGGGCGTTACACAACATAAGCTGTTGGGTTCTCTGCCATTGCTCCTTGTGGATTCAACGAACTCTCAGAATTGAGAGCTACATTTGGAAGAGGAGGAAAGGCCGAGAGATCTGGCGCCGGCGGTTTGCTGGCGCCAGCGGCCATCGCCGCTGCGGGCAGACCAAGCGTGAGAACTTTCGATCACCTTTAAAATCGCCCTGTAGTAGAGAAAAATCAACCTAACTAGACTTTAATTCCATTGACAAAAAAAATTATCTAATTATAAATAAGGTTTTTATATTGGCTCCCCCTGGACTATAGCCTCGATAATTGTTAGGCAAGATGTGAATCTTGTCCTTGGGTATCCAATACTGGTTTGGTCCAGCTTGTTTGTTCAAACAGAGCTTGGGGACCCATGCTTGGACTTAGGTTCTAGGTTGGTTCAATACAGCATAATAATTACGTTGTCTTGATTTGGCTCGATAACCAAGTCTGGATCGATTAAGAACGGACTTCTGCTTTCCAAGGATCATGTCAAGACCCTTGGAACCCAAAGTGAACCGTTCTAAGGCAACTCTGAGCTCTTTGACTTGAGTCTTCAGGGAGGAATTCTCTTCCCCAAGTTTTTGAACTTGGGTTAAGCTTCCTTCCTGAACTGGCTCAGTCAAGGACCTCGAGTTGACTTCCTCTTTCAGGAGTTTTACTTCCTGTCGGAGGGACTCAACCCGAATTTTGGCTTTCGCCAAGTTGCGAGATAAATAAGAAATTAATTTTGAAAGTTCATATTCTGAGTAACCTCTTACCGTGATTTGCCCGTTTTCCGAGATTGTGAGTCTTCCATCGTCTGGTTCTGATTCTGATCCGGAGTCGACGTCATCCGAGGTGGTTAGGGTGAGAAGATTCGCGTGTGGGAGTTCTTCTTCTTCTTCGGAAGAGGATTCGTCCCAGGTGGCTTGGAGAGCCTTCTTTCTTGGTGCCTTCCTGGTCTCCTTCAGATTGGGGCACTCTGACTTGAAATGTCCCTTTTTGTTGCACTCGTAGCAGGTAGCATTGGTCTTGCTTCCTTTCTTCGGCTTGCTTTCTTTTTGTTCGTTTGGTGCTTTAGCTCTTTATAGTAGTCCCGAGCTAGCCGAACCAACTTGGGTCGATCCCCTTCACTATCTTCTGAATCCGAGTCTGAGTCAGACTCGGGTGCTGGTTGAGTCTTCTTCTTGGGAGCTTTGCCTTGAGATTTACCTGCAACGAAAGCTATACCTTTCTCGATCAAGGTAGTGTTAGTCTGTTCGTGCAGTTCTAATTAAGAAAAAAGTTTGTCTAATTTTATTTCAGATAGGTTCCTTAAAACTTTGTAGGCATCTACCATAGACACCCACAGTGAGTTTCTCGGAAAAGAGTTAAGCGTATACCTGATCATGTCACGGTTTTCAACCATGTGACCTATCGTGTGCAGCCCGTTCATCAGTTCTTGAATTCTGGCATGGAGTTGGGCCACAATCTCTCCGTCATGCATCTTGATGGTATAGAGTCTGTTCAATAACAGATCTCTTTTACTGATCCTTGTGTCGGAAGTGCCTTAATGCAGCTTGATCAGCTTGTTCTAAAGCTCCTTCGCGCTGTTGAAGTGTCCCACTCGGTTCAGTTCCTCCTTGGTTAAGCCACATTGCAAAGTCTGGGTTGCCTTTGCATCGGCCTCGATTTTCTTCTTTAGCGAGGCGTCCCATTCAGTATAATGTTGTGCCACTCCTTCTGTGTTCTTGGGAATTTCCAGCCCAGACTCGATGATTATCCACATGTCCACCTGAGTTTTCAGGTGGACTTCCATCCTGCTTTTCCAGTAGGAGAAGTCTTCTCCACTGAAAAGAGGAGGTCTAGCAGTGATGTATCCCTCTTGCATGGCCATTAGGATTTACTGAAAAAGGAATACCAAAAAAACTTGTTCCAAGACTGAGTCTTGGATTAGTAGTGCGGGACGAAATTAATAATAACGCAAAAAGATCGAGTGGTATTGCACTGACCTCGATTAACGAGAAAATTCGAGCGAAAAGAATTTAAAAATTCATAAATCCGAAAAGAAAATCTCAAACTGGTGGTTTCACCAAGTTTGAGCCACCCGCTCTGATACCACTTGTTGGATCAGAGTAAATCGATAAAGCGGGGGGGGGGGGGTGAATATCGATGAAAATTTTTGGGCAATAAAGAGAAATACGCAATGGAAATAGTAAAGCAAAGTCGCTAACACGATTTGTTTTACATGGTTTGGAGTCGCGATCGGCTCCTACTCCAAGGCCCATGGTCCTTGACCATTTACGTTAGACAATACTATATTCGTAAAAATAATTACAATTTCGAGCATAGAAATAGAATCGAAAAAAGCAGTTACAACACTTAAGAAAATTGACAGTTTTACCAACAACCGATGTGGATGGAATCTCGGAGCAGTGGGTCGTCGTCGGCGCTTGAATCTCGAATGCAGAGTGTGCCGGAGCGTAGCGCTTAAACTAAAGTGTTGAAAGCGAATTGAGTGAGTTGTTCTGAAGCCTTGGGGGTGAACCCCCTTTTATAGTCGACTCCTGGGCGCCTGTGTTGAAGGGGCGCCTGACACGTGGTCTCTCCTGTGCGAACTCTGATCCGCAGGCTCGGTCAGCGCTTATCCACTTCAATGAGGCGCTTGAACTGACTGGGGTGCCTGAGCTGTCTGGGGCACCTAGCTTGACTTGGTCCATAGACTTTCGTGGCAGTTTGCTTCGATGGTCTCGGTTTGGCCTTGCACAGGGGCGCCTGTATCCTTACAGGCACCTAGCCTAGTGAGGTGCCTCCTTCCAATGAGGCGCCTAAGCTACAGAAACACTGTCCCTTCATTTCCTGCAACCAGGGTTAGTTCCAAAACACAAGAAGTAAATATACAATATATGTTAGTCATTATTTACAGCCTAAGCTGTCTTGGTTCTGACTTTGGGTTTCCCAAATGGATCCCTAGGTTGAACCGACGCCTAATGTTCCCTCCACGGGGAACGCATCCTCACCTACTCCTCTTGGGAGAATTTACCTTTTTGTCAACCGGCTCCTCCGGTTGGACTTTTGCCCAGCTTCACTCCGCGATCAAGTCTTCGTGCCCAGCTTCACTCACAAGGTCTTCGGTGCCCAGTCCTCGACCAGGTCTTAGTGCCCAGCTTCACTCACCAGGTCTTATTGCCCAACTTTAGGTCAGGACTTAGTTGCCCAGCCCACGGCCAGGACTTAGTGCCCAATTCAAATGAACCTGGACTTAGTGCCTAGTGTACCTAGGACTTTCCTGCATACTTAATTAGCTTGTTAGATCACAACCAAATCTTAACTTCTGAACCCTTTTCCATTATCAAAACAAAAGTTTGACTTTGGTGCTTCCGACACCAAGACAACCCCCCCTCTATCGACCGACACCGATCCTACAAATGTTATTAGAGCAGGTTGCTCTTCACCAGACTAACAACCGACGGAGCAAAGAAGCCAGGAATTGAGGGGGAGCAAGAGTGAATATAGGTATATTTTTAATTATGTCATTTTTTTTAAATTTTATATTATTTGTTTTAAGTGCAGGGAGAGAGGACACTACAAAAACTAGTGTCCTACTCGTATGATTCGAACTTCACCACCGGCGGCAATGGAGGTACCAGCGCCAGGAGTCCAGAAGGACAAGTGTCACATCCGATGTTTCAAATGCCAAAAGCTAGGACACTACAAGAACCAGTGCCTAGACTAGAAAAATGCTCGCTCCTCAATGCCATGAAATGCGACTATGGTATAAGAGGAAAAAAGGTTAATTTTTGTAATATTTTTTTTTTCAAATTCTTGTACAGTTACACAATTCTGATGTTATGTTAGATTATTACACAGTAAATTAAATGTGTTGTATAACAAATTAGCTAATGACAAATCTAAATCAAACATTGATAATAGTAAAATATCAAATATTAATTCATATATTTTTAATATTAATACTATGATTTTTGAAATTAATTCTAATACTTTTCCTGATGACTCTACCAACTCTAAGGATAATAATAATACTATAATTAATAATTTTTCTGATAATTATGATAACTCTGAGAATAATGATGAAATTATTACTGATAATTCTAATATTTTTTAAAATAATAGTGATGATAATAGTCAACTCTTATTTAAAAATTTTACTGTTTTTGAATATAATGATACAACCGTAATTAGCAAACCTGAAAATTATTCTACCTATTTTGAAGATAACAATATAATTTCTGAATATAACTCTAAAGATGAAGATGAATTTATTAAAATTAAAGCTATATTTAATAAGGCTTATAAGAATTCAAATAAAGTAGAAGTATTAAACAAACTTGAAAACATAAATCCAAAAGAAATAATAGATGAATTAGAGATTTTTGAATTAATGGAAATGATGCAACTAGACCCAAAATTGTTAACAATTTAAACCTTAATTAATACTTAACAATTTAAAAATTAATTAATTCTTAACAATTTTAACCTAAATTAATTCTTAACAACTTAAACATTAATTAACTCTTAATAATTTAAACCTTAATTAATTTTTAGTAATTGAAACCTTAATTAATTCCTAATAATTTAATCCTTAATAAATTCTTAATAATTTAAACCTTAATTAATTCTTAATAATTTAACCCTTAATTAATTCTTAATAATTTAAACATTAATCAATTCTTAATAATTTAAACCATAATTAATTATTAATAATTAATTCTTGATAATTTAAACCTTAATTAATTTATAGTAATTTAAACATTAATTAATTTTGAATAATTTAAACATTAATTGATTCTTAATAATTTAAACTCTAATAGATTCTTAATAATTTTAACCTTATTTGATTATTAATAATTTAAACCTTAATTGATTCATAATAATTTAAACCTTAATTAATTCTTAATAATTTAAACCTTTATTCTTAATAATTTGAACCTTAATTAATTCTTTATAATTTAAACTTTAATTAATTCTTATTAATTTAAACCTTAATAATTCTTAATAATTTAATCTTTAATTAATTTTTAATAAATAATCCTCAATTAATTCTTAACTAATTAATCTTTAATTAATTCTACAACTTAAATTTTTGTTAACTCTTAATCTTAATTAATTAATGATTTAGGGGGCACTTGGTAAGCGGGTTTAGAAGGTGGGAATGAGAATGAAATCTATTTCATTCCCATTTATGATGCTTGGTATACGAGAATCAGAATCAAAATAAGGATATGATACTCTTGATTTCATAACCCAACCCCCACTAGGTTATCACTAAACCCATAAACCCCTCAATCAACCCATTAACTTTAATCTTTAATTCAACATAATCCATGATCTAAATTCTAATTAATTACCTTCAATTGTGAAATTAAATAAAATCCTACCCAACTGAAATAGTCAACTTAATAATAATAAATATGTCAAAGTGAGTTGACATATTGGCGGATTCACACGGTCCATATCAAATCGAGAATTTGATACATTATTAAAAACCTAATAAAAATAATTTGATTTGATTGATACATGCATATTTGTCATGCTCATGCATCTGCTTTTTTTTAATATACATATCTATAATGACATTGATGCTAGTTCATTTTCTGCTTAATTTAGAATGGATAGATAGAAAAAAGATTGGTTGATACTTGCCTAACCTAGTACCAAGGTGGGGCTAGATGATTGTATATTAGGGAAGCTTGGTCTAGGAAGACAGGAAGGGTAAGGAGTACCCGACTTGATCGACCTAGCTTAGTGAACCTAGCCGAAGCTACCTCGCCACATCCTAGACTAGTTAGACCGGAGTTTTTCAAAGAGTAAATTAAAAGTATTATTTCTTTAAAAGACTTTGTCTATGTAAAGGGTTGATGATCCAATAAGGCTACGACCAAAGAAGGCCTCTGTGCCTTGCTAAGACCTGAAAGTCAATTATTGAAATTTACTTTTAAATTACAAATTATTAAACTTGAATCTAACTTAAGGTCAAACAATCTATAAAATTAAAATTGAGAAAAATTATTCAGGCATCTCACAACACCCATAAGGCAACCATGCTTGTTTATATTGCGACACTTAGAATGGGTGAAATATTAAGGAGTAATTAATTGACAAATGTCATTGAAAATGATTTCAAAATCTTTAGGATATTTTCTTAAAAATATATTTTCAAAATAATATTTAAACATAATAATGTTTTAATGAATTTCATGCTTGATTAGGTGCTTACATATAAATACATATTTCAAAAATTATATATCATTTCGAAAGTTGTTTGACCTACACTTAGACACAAACCTTCTAGGTCAACACTAAAGTCCCTTAAGACACTTAGGTAGAGATCCTTGTAGTTAACAAGGGTAGCCAGAAGGTATCAAGTTCAGGGGGAGTCGATGTTTCTTTTGAAAATGTATTTTTCAATAATTATTCATTTCAAAAATTTATATCTTTCATATTTTTTAGGGTTTTCAAAATATTTTTCGAAAAATACTTCTTCAAATACTATCATATTCCTTCAAAAATATTTTTCTAAAATATGCTTTAATTATTCTTATGATTTGGATTAACTCTAAAGACACATAGAAAGTTTCCTTTATGATCTACAAGGATTCCTAAGACTGTGTCAGGGTTAGGGGGAGTCCTAATCAAAAGAAATTAATGTATTTCTATTTTTGATTATTTTAAAATATTTCTTAAAATTTCTGTTGTAATTCTTTTCATTTGAATTAAACCCTAAAGACTCAGAGAATGATCAACTTGTGGTCAACAAGCTTCCTAGGACTGTGTCAAATTTAGGGGGAGGTTCAAATTAAAAGAAACATTCAGAGTCTCAAAAACCCTATACTTTCAAAAACTTCATGGTATTGCTTAAATGTTTTAAATTCTAAGACTCAGAGGATGATCAACTTGTAGTCAACAAGTTTCCTAGAACTGTGTCAAATTTAGTATGAGGTTCAAATTAAAAGAACCATTAGAGGTTTCAAAAATATTATATTTTCAACCACTATATTTAAAAAAAATACTTTTAAAAATACTCTACTTTCGAAAATCCAATATTATCATTTTCCAAAACATGTGTTCAAAAACTCTTTCATCTTTATGAACAATTTTTGAAAACTTTTTCATCCTATTGAACATTGTCGAAATTCCTTAGAAATTTTTTTACTTGAGTTTGGAAAATTTTCCAAGACACTTAGGAAATTTTTTTTATAGTTAACAAGGTTTCCTAGGATTGTGTCAGACTGGAAAATAAACCAAATCAAGAAAGTTATTATTTTTTCAAAACTAATTACATTTAAAATATTCATTTTTGGAAAATCCCTAAGACACATAGGAATGTTCTTGTGGTCAACAAGATTCCTAGGATTGTGTCAGACATAGGGAAGTTCAAATTCTTTTTTAAAAAAAGTTCACATATTGTTGGTGCAATATTTTTTAAAGTACTTAGTGCCTTTTAGAATATTTTCTAGAACAAGTACTTAGTTTTTTAAAAGGGAAGAGTTTTGAAAATCATTTTTAAAAATATATATATATATATCTTAAGTATTTTCAAAAGGGAGAGAGAGTAGACTTAAGTTAGATTTTTTTGAAAATCTTATTGCAGGTGCAAATTTTTTTTATCCACTATTTCCTTTTGATGTGTGGCAAAGGGGGAGAGAGACTTAAGATAGATTTTTTTTTCAATTTCTCCCATGTGTTAAACATAGAACCCTTAGACCTAACCTAAATTAAGATTGTTGTCGAACATCAAAAAGGGTGAGATTGTTGGTATAAAGAGCATCAGTGATGAACAGTCATCCTCTAGGTTAGTTAATGTGATCAATGGTTAAGACAAACAGGACGTGATGTTTGGTAGGATAAACACAGGTTTGATCAAGCTTGACAAAGGGTTAGCCAAACATGACCTGATGTTTGGCAGAACTATAAGTGACAATATACTTAGGTTTAGTTAAAGTGATCAAGGGTTAAACCAAATAGGACCTTATATTTGGTAGGCTAAACTCAAGTTTGATCAGTTTGACAAAGGGGTTAGCCAAACAGGACCTGATGTTTGGTAGAGTGAATAGAACCCACAGTTGGTCAGTTTGGCCAAGGGATTAAACCGAATCGGACTTGAGGTTTGGTATACCTACCTGAAGGTTGGAAGAAGTCTAGTCAGGATTAAGATGACTAGCAAAGAAGTGATTATGGTGGAAGAAATCCTAGTGAGTGAAGTTAGGTGGAAGAAATCCTAGTAAGTGAAGCTAGGTGGAGTAAATCTTGGTGAGTGAAGCTCGGTGGAGGAAATCCTAGTGAGGGAAGCTGGGTCCTAGTGAGTGAAGCTAGGTGGACTATCTTAGTAGGAGCTCTAGAGCCAATTATGTGATTATTAACTAGGGACTTTTTGTATCATATTCTATCATTAATAAAGGCATGTTTGGTTATTATACTTTATAATTGTGTCAAATAACTAAGTATAATAATGTCATTGAGTAGTAGGTTCTTATCTACATTATATCGATTACTTGAATCGATAGTAAGATGATATAGAGAACACTATACTAAACCATTCCTAGTCAAGCATTAATATTCATGGACAATATTAATACATGGAGACTAGCATGTAGGTCAATTGATGACTTGAGCTCGCAAGTCATGGATATATGATATCATGTTGATACATGGGTATACATTAGAGAATGAGTACTGAATTGACCCGCCATAGGAACGTTTCATAGATTGTCATATGAGTGTCATAAACTTTCTCATTTGACCATTAGTATGAATAATCCTTAGACCTGAAGTCACTACGGTTCCCTACATAAGGAGTTATGTACTTTGGTATCGTCAAACATTACCCGTAATAAGGTGAACTATAAAGGCTATCACTAGGTATGTAATGATTATGCGGAGGGATGTGAGTGATGTAGATGGAATCTATCCCTCCCATATGACGGGAGTGATATCTGTGGTCCCCTTTATCGAGTAGGACTACTAAAACGCATGACCATGCTCAAATGAGTTAATATGAGATATTGAGCTCATTTGTTTGAGTGAGTCTACTCGGAGATCAAGAATCACAAAGATTGATTGAGGATGACGTTGTCTATACCTCATTGGTTAATCTAGATATTGAGGATGGAAGGACAAAGTCATATATTGTCATAGTCATGGATGTTAAGTCGGATCTCAATTTTCTTGTCACTTGGGTAGCAATGATTCATTGCTAGATGTCGCTCATTGCTTATGTGTGTAAAGCTGTTTAGACATATTGCCAACGTTATGAGAACTTATTGGGTCACACACTAAGGAAACAATGCTTAGGAGATTAATTGATCTTAGTTTGACTAAGATTTGATCCGAATTGGATTAATTGAGTTAGACTCAAGTGAATCCAATTGGATTATGGGATAGAGAACTAATTTGAGTTCGACTCATTTAGATTAGACTCAAGCATATTTGAATGAGATATTAATTTATTAAAATATTTAATAAATTAATAATAGACGATGATGAAAAGTTTCTCTTCATTGGATGAAAAGAAGTTTAAGAACCATATGAGAAAATATGCTCTAAGTAGGTTTTTATTAGCATTAATGGAGGGAAGGTAAAGGGACAAAAACTCTTCATATTCATTGGATGAGTATAAAAAAGATTTTCTTGTCATTTGGATGATGAACTTGTCATTCTTCCTTTGCTTCCTTCTATTGGCCAAAATCCCTCTTCTCCCTCTCCTTCATGCTTTGTGAGTCTCTTCTTGTGGCTACCACTACAATGGTGATTCTTTTCCGAAGCTTGAGAGATTGTATTTGTGTGGATACGCATAGAGACACGGACACATGATCGTGCAAGTGATCTAGTATACCTCGGACAAGCGGGATAAGCAAAGGGCACGCACCAAAGGTATACCTATACGATAGGAATTTGTAAATTAACTTTGTATGAGTTTTCTTTCGCATGGATCACTCGTGGGATCTCTTATTTCTGCTGTGATTTTTTGAATATTTTTGCCTATAGATCCCTATAGTGGTATTAGAGCCTCTTGCGAAATATCATACAAAGTTTAGAAAATCTTTTATATGTGATATAGATGTAGGACATAATTTTGTTATGGATTGTGTAATGTATGAGCATTTGTTGAGATACAAAAGTTTGTGTTGATCAAACTAAAAGCCCATAGCATTATCATATGAATATGAAAGTGGCTATGGTCCAATTGTACTCAACAAATTTTATAACCTACGGTTTCAACTCATGAGCATTTTATAATCATAATAAAAATTGATGTCATAAATCTATTGTGTGTGATTGATGACATGGTGCATGGTTATGTCCTTAACCCCAAAATGATTGGATGTATATGTGTATGTGTGCATGTTGTAATGTAATTCATAATACGACCTACGTGTCGTACCTTATCTCTATTTTCTAGTTGTAAAATAGATTTAGACTTGAATGTAACTCGAGTTTTCCTAATTTATAATGTACAAAATGAGGAGTAGAATGTCCATTGAAGAATGAAGTTACAAGAAGGAAGTCGACGACACATGACGACCAAAGGATGCACTTGGAGAAGATGCTATCCCTAAGTTGACCATCGATTTTCCCATTGGATTGAGAGGATCATAGTATACGGGTCATAACCATGATACATTTTACTGCTTATATGTTGATATATGTAATGTGTGTATGTGATGCATGATTAGATAAACATTTATCTTAATTAAGTCAACTCGATATGCCCACCAAAGTTTGGTACTCATAAACTACCGCGATCATTTGTTGTTGGGTTTGCTAAAGCAAAGCGACACATTTTATCTTGGTAGAGTGCAAGAGGACAATTGTGATGTCCCGCTATCGAATTTTGGGTGAGACTTAACTAAGTTACCTCAATTGGATTGAGAAACTTAGAGACATATCCCAAAAGTTGGGACAATTGGGTAAGAGAACAAATTATATAAAGTCATGGGCAATTAGCCAAAGCTAACTCAGGATGATGTGTAATGTGGATCTTGACCCTTTGATTCCAAGAGTTTCATAAGATGTAATTGGTAAAATATTACCTACCTAATTATACTATGTCTTGGGCGATTAACCAAAGCTAACTTAAGATGAGGTATAATATGAATCTTGTCCCACATGAATGTAGTCATTATTTGGTTTGGAGCTAGTAGTGTGGGTAAATTGAGTTTGCCTAGATCCATGACAAGCCCCTACCAAAGCTCTACAATTCAGTGGGAGTGTCATTTAATTAAAGACCTAATTAAATGATCTAGATATTATACTTATTTCTGCATATTTTACTGTTGTAGATCTCCATATCGTCTAACATGTCAAATACTCTTTGCGATCCGTCCTTGAGAAGGACAAGCGCAATGAAGCTAATTTTCTAGACTGGTACAGAAACTTGAGGATCGTCCTCATACAATAACAAAAACTGTATGTCCTAGAGCAACCTCTTCCAGAAACACCTATCACTACAACCACTCACATCAAAAAGGATGCTTACAAGAAGCATCAGAATGGTGCACTTGATGTATCATGCCTCATGCTTGCCACCATGAACTCTGAGCTTCAGAAACAACATGAGAACATGGATGCACATGATATGGTTGAGCAGTTAAAACAACTATATCATGGGCAAGCTAGACACGCGCGGTTTGAGGTGTCTAAGGCCCTATTTGCATGCAAGATGCAAGAAGGAACTCCCTTGGAACTCACTGTAAGATGTGTATACTAAAAGACTTTTCTCTTTTATATATATGATCATCTTTATTTTGAAATGAGAATCACAACAACACTAGATGCTTGTTTATATTAGTACATGTATAAAAGTTCTTTACTTCGCATTATAGATAACATGGTGTATGGTGTTACACGGAAGATCATGTTATCAGTCCCTTACCTAGTATAAGCAGAGGCTAACAGTGAGATGGAATTGGACAAACCATCGGGATGGTTATAGTGTAATTAGGTGTGGTCGGCCATGACCATAGAATTACACTAGTGTACTTCGAGTACATTAAGCAGGACCAAAACCAGAGGTTATCCAATTTGTACTGGCTTGATAATTGGATGGGACCTCAGATTTTATTATGTAGTATGATCCCTAAATTCCGATATAATAACGGGCACATATTATTAATAATTATTTCTTTGCTTTACCAATGAGCGAGATCTATTCTGTTAGATCGATAGGCCAGGTAAGTTGGGAGATAATATTAATTATATGGTGTGTCGTTGATTATTGACGGAATCCGTGTCCTGGTGAGTCGAGATAATGATGCCCCCTTGATGAGCTCAAAAGTTTCATCATGTTAAACCCTGCAGGTGGATTTAATCCAACATGATAATAAGGTTGAGTGGTACTAATCAATGATCCAGAAGTTAATTAATTTAATTTGTCAGTAAAATAAATTAATTGATGGACATTGGATATCTTAAACACAGGGTGATGGACGACTCATAATATGTGGAGCCCATATGAAAATATGGGGTTGGTGAGGAAGTTCATTTAAGATCCTTTAGTGGAATGGATCTTAATTAATGGATCGGGTTTAGATCCATTAGCGGGCCATGATCCAACTCCACCTCTTGGTCACTATCATAGCCCTATATATACCCATGGGGATCATGAAACAAAGGAAAATCAACCACACAACAAACCCTAGGCTTTCTCTCCTCTCTCCCTCTCCTTCTCTCTCCTAGGGCAACCGACGACAACCAAAGGAAGAAGAGGTTCTCTCTTCTTCCTCCCCCCTTCTTCTTCTCTCGGTAGGTGGCACAAAGGAGAGGAGATCCTTCTCCACTTCAGGTTGTCGCAGGAGCCACCGTGAAGAGACTTGGGAGGGGCCGGTAGCAGGGAGTGAGGGCGCAAGGCGCCAGCGACAAGGAGAGTGACGAGGGAGGTCGGTGGTGGGTTTTTGTTGTGGAACAAGAAGACTTCTCTTCACTCTTCATCCTCTTCTCCTTCTTCCTCTCATCCTTCTTTGGGTCGACATGAGGGAGGTGGTCTTTCTCCGGTGGTCGGCGCAAGGAGAGGAGGTGGTCTTGGTGGCTGGCGCAACTCCAACCTTTGGAGTTAGGGTTTGCGCATATAAGGAAAGAGGCTTTGGTGGATTTGGTGATCTCGGTTCTCTGTAGCTCATCGCCCACACGACATCCGGGAAGGGAAGGACATAAGGTAGAAGGTCGCGAGGTAATCAGGAAGGTATAATTTCTTCCCAAGCTCCTTATGTTTTATTGTGCCATGTTTATTTGCCTCGTCATTTCATGTGAGTTATTTAATTATTTTGATTGTAAATCATAGCCAATAATTAATTAACTAGACCCCGACCATAAACACAAAAGCCGGTGATCCACTCGTCACCTTTTCCGTGGTCGAACGGTTATAAGGCTCGATCTTTGTGATTGGTCGAGTTATAATTTGGATCGTTCGATACGACGACAAGATGGTCGTTGGGAGACGGGTCTCCATTCGGATTAAATTTTAATCCGTAGACATGGAGAGGACTCTCAAGGATGACCAAGTATTCGCTTAGGAAACCCACCAAGCCATACCTAACACTCACATACTTAAGATGATTGGGTGTGTCTAGAACCTTGAAAGACTAGGATTTCCATTGGGTAAAGAATTGGCCACAGACCTTATCCTGCAATCATTGCTGGGAAGGCTACAATCAATTTGTCATGAACTATAAAATGAATGAAATTGACAAGCTATTGCCTGAGATGCTCAACATGTTGAGAATTGCTAATCCCAATCTCAAGAAAACCATTACCAATAATGTACTGATGGTATAGAAGGGCAAATGCAAATGGAAGCCTAAGGGCAAGGGTAAGACTCAAGCCAAAGGCAAGGCCAAATCTACTGCACTGAAGGCCAAAGGTGGGGTGCCTAAGGAAGGGACCTGCTTCCACTATGGTGAGACCGGACATTGGAAGCCGAATTGTAAACTCTACCTAGAGGAAGTAAAGAAGAAAAGAAGTGAGACTTCTACCTCAGGTATTTTTGTTATCGAAGCCAATCTATCTATTTCCTCTTCTTGGGTAATAGATACCGGTTGTGCATCTCACATTTGTATTAATGTCCAGGGCCTTTGAAGAGCTAGATCGTTGACAAAGGGTGAATTAGACATATGAGTAGGCAATGGCGCAAGAGTTGCTGCTATAGCTGTAGGAACATATTCCTTGTCTTTGCCTACTGGGCTTATCTTAGAACTAGAGGAGTGCTTTTATGTACCTGCACTAACTAAGAATATAATTTTTGTATCTTGTTTGAATAAGAAAGACTTTTCATTTATCATAAAGAACAAATATTATTCTATAATGTTAAATGACATGTTCTATTGTAGTGCACCACTTATGAATGAACTCTATGTTCTAGACTTAGAGAACCCAATCTATAAACGGTTCAAACCAAATGATTTAACGCTTAGGTCATATAAATGAGAGTCGCATATCCCAGCTCCATAAGAATGGTTTACTGGACTCATTTGATTTTGTATCAGATGAGACATGTGAATCTTGTCTTCTAGGCAAGATGACCAAGACTCCATTTAGTGGACACGACGAAAGAGCGACAGACTTGTTAGGACTCATACATACTGATGTATGTGGCCCATTTAATGTCTCTGCTAGAGGAGGCTATCAGTACATCATCACTTTTACTGATGATGTCAGTAAATACTGTTGGATCGAGAGAAACGATAGAGGGGGGGGTGAATATCGTAAAACGTTCGGATTAATAAGTTAGAGAAATTACGCAGCGGAAATTTAAATCAAACATGCAAACACCAAGTTTTTTACTTGGTTCGGAGTCGCGGTCGGCTCCTACTCCAAGGCCCATGGTCGTTGACCGTTTTCAGCGGGCAATTCTATATTTTCGCAAAACCAGTTTACAAGATTGAATTACAAGTATAGTAATGTAAACTTTAAAGAAAGCTCTTTGTTACCGACGTCCAGTGTAGATTGGATTTTTGATGCAGGAGGACGTCGTCGGCGCTTGTATCTCGAGTCGGGAGTTTTCCGGAGCCGAGCATGGGAGCAAAAGAGCGTGAATGCGTTGGAAGAGTTCGTTGTTGGAAGCCTTGGGGTCGAGGGCCTATTTATAGCCCTTGGGGTCGCCCGGAACGTCGGGGGTGCCCCTCCCACGTGTCAGCCGATCCGATTCCCTCTCGGTCAGTTCTGATCCCTTAAAACTCGGGATCAGGCTTTGACGGGGGCGCCCGGAACACTGGGGGTGCCCGGGTTGACTGGGTCTCCTCTTATCTGTTGGCTTCGCTGGGTTCTGCTTCGTTAGCTTCAACTGGGGGCGCCCGGACCATCCGGGGCGCCCGGGAGTAGGGGGGCGCTCGGGAGCACGGGGCGCCCTGCCCATAAGCTGTCGAAGCTCATTTTGCTTTACTTTGTTTTGTGTTCACCTTGGGGGCGCCCGGGACACTCCGGGCGCCCTACTCAGCTTCCGCCTCACTCCTTTGAGGCTCTCTGAGCTGCAGACACTCGTTCCGTCGGTCCTGCATCCAGGGTTAGTCCAAAACAACATAGAGCAATATTATATTAATTTTATACAGCCTTAGCTGTCTTGGTTCTGACTTTGGGCCTCCAAAATGGAGCCCTAGGTCGAACCGACGCCTACTGTTCCCTCGACGGGGACCGCGTCCTCACCTACTCCTCTCGGGAGAATGTACCTGATGCCAACCGGCTCCTCCAGTTGGACTTTTGCCCAGCTATCCTTCGCCAGGTGCCTAACTGTCCTTCGCCAGGTCTTCAGTACCAAGCTATCCTTCGCCTGGTGCCTAGCAGTCCTTCGCCAGGGCTTCAGTACCAAGCTGTCCTTCACCTGGTGCCTAGCAGTCTTTCACTAGGTCTTCAGTACCAAGCTGTCCTTCGCCTGGTGCCTAGCAGTCCTTCGCTAGGGCTTTGTATCCTGGCATTCCTTCGCCAGGTGCCTAGCAGTCCTTCGCTAGGGCTTTGTATCCTGGAATTCCTTCGCCATGTTCCTAGCAGCCCTTCGCTAGGACTTTGTTTCCTGGCAGTCCTTCACCAGGTGCCTAGCAGCCCTTCGCTAGGACTTTGTTTCCTGGCAGTCCTTTGCCAGGTGCCTAGCAGCCCTTCGCTAGGACTTTGTTTCTGGCAGTCCTTCGCCAGGTGCCTAGCAACCCTTCGCTAGGACTTTTCCTGCACACTTGAGTAACATTGTTAGATCACCAATAATACTTAACTTTAAACCCTTTGCCAATATCAAAACAAGGTTCGATATGGTGCTTCCTGCACCAACAGATACGACTATGTCTATCTAATGAAACACAAGTCGGAATCGTTTGAAAAGTACAAAGAATTCAAGAGTGAAGTACAAAACCAACTTGGCAAGAGTATTAAGATTCTTCAATCAGATCGAGGTGATGAATACCTTAACCAACAGTTTCGTGACCATCTAGCAGAATGTGGGATCATATCCCAACTCACTCCACCTGGAACACCATAATGGAGTGGTGTGTCCGAGTGGAGAAATTGTACTATATTAGATATGGTACGATCTATTGGTGCCAGAAGCACCAGATCGAACCTTAGTTTTGATAATCGCAAAGGGTTCAAAGTTAAGGTTATGTTGTTATCTAATGGATCTGTTAAGTGTGCAGGAAAAGTCCTAGGTAAACTAGGCACAAAGTATTGACCTGCACGGTTGAGCAATAAGTCCTGGTCGTGGACTGGGCACCGAAGACCTTACCAAGGGCAATAAGTCCTGGTCGTGGAGTGGGCACCGAAGACCTGACCGAGGGTTAGATTGTAACGCCCAAAAAAAAATTCCATTTTAAGTACTTAAAGTCCTTGAAATTAGTTAAAAATGTTTTAGAAATATTCTAGATATTTTTAGGAATTTTTAGAATATTTTTATGGAATTTTCCGAGTCCGTTTAGTATTTTTATTAAAAGAAATAGAGTTTTCGGCAAAAAGTTGCCTGGATGAGTTTTGAACCCGAGACCTCCCGTGGGATCAACGACTTAAGTTGGTCGGGTTAACCAGGAGCCCCAGCAGGGGTGTGCTGAAAGAAAATAGAGAAATATTAAGTTAAGTTATAAAGTTAGACTTAAATACCCTAAGTATAAATAGATAATTAAAGAGAGAAATTTTATTTTCTCTAAACCTAAACCCTCTCTCCCTCGCCCAAGCCCTCACGCCGACCCCCCTCTTCCCCTCTCTTGTGCGCACGCCCCACCACCTCCTCTCCTCCTCTAAGGGGGCGCCGACCAAGGAAGAACCAAGGAGTGCGGAGCGTTTCGTTCGTCTCGACAAGAGGAACGCGTAGGCGCGAACGGTTCATCGAGATCTCAAGTTTCTCCAGAGCCCTAGACGTCAATTTTGGTTGTAAGTCCAAGATATCAATGTAAGTACTGCTCACCTGTAGTAAGAGGCGGTTTTCCGCAAGTTTTCCTGTTAGAAAGTTAAAAATGTAATTTTCCTTTAAGTTGATGATTTTGCATGTAATCCTAGTTTAACCCATACTTGTATGAGTTTAATTAAGTACCCTATATGAGGTTAGGGTCTAAAAAAAGCTATGAGAAAAGAAAAGAGAAGATAAAGAGAAGAAAAGAAAAGGCCAAGGCCTTAAGAAATCCCCAAAAGTCAAGACTTAGGGATTTGGGCACACAAGGTGCTCGTTAAAATGCCAAGGCATTCAAGATAAGAAAGAAAAGCTATTTTATTTTTTAAGGCCAGTACCCGGCGTCCAAGGGCGTCGTTAAAGAAATCCAGGTGTCTGATAATCACCATTTTATCGATTATTTTAATTGCTTAAATCCATGTTTGACCCATGTTTTTATTGCTTAATTATGATTTTACCCTAGGTTTTGGAACTTTATCTTATTTTGGACTTAATTGCAAATTTACACATTTTTTGGATTAATTGGCCATTAATTTTCTGATATATTTTTGTAGGCATCAAAGGTTCAAGGACCTAGGGCATACTGGGTCAAACTTGAGTCGGATGTGAGCCGGATCGAATTATCAAGCCTACGATTAATCCGGGCCGTCCGATTCAAGAGCGGCTAGATCTGAGCCATCCAGGACGATCTGAAGCAATCCGAGCTAGGATTAGGGTTGATCAAGCTCTATGATCAAGATCTGAAGGTTTCATCCCAATCAGAGCTCAATCAACCGTTGGATCAAGCAAGGAGGGCTCTAGAGCATCCATTCACAGATAGAGTTGATCTGGACCATCCGTTGCATATCTGGAGGATCCGAGCTACCACGAGGCAGATCCTGACCCCAGATCATCATCATAAAAGTTTGGCTCCAATCAGAGCAAGATCTGCTGTTGGATCTCCTCCAATCAATCTGGGCCATCCATGGCTAATGTATTTAATCAGATTTTTCCAGCCCTTCTCCTCGTCGCGTCTCAGCCGCTACAGTAGGTTTTCTTCATCTTCTTCGTTTTCTAGCAGTTTTTCTTCAAACCAAGGGGCGCGACCACTCAATCTCGACCTTGGATCATCTTCTGGATCATTGGAGCTAGCTTTGGTGGAGAATTCAGCTCAAATTTGCACCGGAAGAGGGCTGTTTGAGGGTTTCGGCAGCTCAGCAATCTAATCACTTGTACGTCTTCCGCAAGCCATTTCCGACCATCTGAGCCGGCTGTAGGGGTTCTCAGGTGAACTTAGATGGTCCACGAATCATCATAGCAACCACCATCAACTGAGGCCAAGGAAATTGGATTGAAATTCCAGCTGCGTGCATTTTGAGCAGAGTGATCGATTGAAGTTGTTTTCCAATGATTTGCTGTGCCTAGGGGTTCGAAGCCAGCTCTTGATTGACGACCAAGAAGATTTCGAGCTTAGGAAGTGATTGAGTTTAGATTTCCTTGGTTAATCTCGTTTTCTTAGCTGTTAATTTTCAGTTCTGCACTGTTCATTTCTGAATTGGTTTCAGTTTGGTTAAGTTTCATTTATTGCATTGTTTCAGCTATAATCTAGCTTTACATCTTCAAGTTGAGTAGTTTAGGAACCTACCTAGTGGATAGTTGTGTTTGATTTCAGTTAATTTTAGTTCAAATTTCTTGCGTGCCAATTTATTGCTGCGTATCAACAATTCTGAATTTCTGCACTTCCATTTCATTTCTGCATTCTCCCCATTTATTGCTACGTTTTCGATTCTAGCACCTAAAGAGGTTATTGATCGGGCAACCATTGCACTAGATCTCCACTTGATTAATTTGTTTATGCAATCGGTTGTAGCGTATCAATCCTTGTATCAATTTCAATGCCATAATCTGAATTCCAATTCTGCATCTTCTTATTTCTGCACATCAGCATCGTAGTGTTTCTTTGCATCCATGGTTTGATTCTTCAGAAATATGAATCATATTGGGAATGATCAATCTGCTCTCTGAGTAGCAGTTTAGTTCCTTGCATCCAAAGTTTCTGCAGTCTACATTTAATTTCTGCGTTTCTACATTTCTGAATTGTTCATGTGGTTACTGCACTTTAGTTCCGAGCTCACATTGTGTATCAAGTAACAAATCTGAATTGGATTAGTGCCAAGATAAATGAAATTCTGGTGTATCATTGCATTGAATTCAGATTACTTGGTTCGATTGTTTTGAATCTGAATTGTACATGAAATCTGCACATGTTCTGCCTTAATGTGTCTGATCTGGAGCTGCATCTGGATGCTTAAGTGCTTCCTTCAACTCTTGCAAATCTATCCACTAATAGCCTTGCTTCCTAAGCTCAATTGACTAGTTTCAACTTGGAATTCGCAGTGATCAATTTTCTGCAAAGGCAGCAGAATTGTGAATCAGTTTTCCTTCTTTTGTGTGCCAACTGCTGAAAAATCTGCACTTTGTATCAAGTGCAGATTAGGAAGTGCTTGGTGCCAAGTTTAATGCAGTTTGCAGGGAGCTATTGTGTATCAAGTGCATTCGGACTTATCTGAGCTTCCTTACAATTGGTTGATTCAAAATTTGGTAGCTAGCTTGATTTGTGCCAAGTTTGTTTGTTGCTAAAAATTCCTGCCCTGTTTTATTAATTCTTCTAGCAACCTATTTTATTAATTCTTCTAGCAACCTGTTTTGCAAATTCGATATCAAATTTGTGTCCAAACTTTTAGCTTGATTCGGTTTCCATTGGTTGAATCATTAAGTGTCAACTCCTTGTGTAGCTCCCTTAATTGAGTGACTTAGCTTTTCATTGCATTCTTTTGTCTATTCGAAACCAAAATCCGAATACTTATTTGAAACCCGAAAACACCAACGACACATAAATACAAGCGCGAATCAAACAAACCTTCAACTAGCCCCGAGAAAAATACGACCTGTGGCCCCTATATTACATTTTCATACTTTTGATTGTAAAAGGGTTTCCAGCATTTCATTCATTCATTTATAAATTTTAAATTTGAGAGGCCCAATTTCATGACAATATTTAATATATCATTTGGGTCTTGTCAAATTTTTGGCGCCGTTGTCGGGGAAGCAACTAGTTGATTTGTTTGATTTTTGCTTGTATACTTTTGGACATATCATTGGGTTCTATTTTATTTTGTTTTATCTTTTGTATACTGGTACTGCCATTTTTCTTGTTTGTTTTGTGACAGGGCTGCATGATCAAAATGTGGTCATCAGAGTTTCAGCCTTTCAACCAATTTCAACAACCTTGCAACCAAAATTTTCAGCAAACCAATCAGTTCTTTCAGCCGTCATTACAGCAAGATTTCCAACAGCCCTACTCAAATTTCCAACAAATTCAGAATGGGCAGCCCCAATTTTCAGTTTTTGAGCAACCAAATCAGTTTTTTCAGCCACCATTGCAACAATTCGAGCAACCACAACAATTCCAACAATTTCAGCCGAATTCCAGTAATTTCCAGAATTTCCAGAATTTTCAGAACGGGTAGCCAATTTTCCAGAATTTTCAGCCCAGTTTTCAGCAATTTCAGCCCAATTTTCAGCAACCATTTCAGCATTTTGAACCTCAATTCCAGCAATACAATCAAGGGAAGCAAGGTTTTCAATCATTCCCAGTTTTTCCAGCGCAAAACCAACAAAATTTTCAGCCTACACAGCCCTTGAACCAGTTTTCACAGCCCTACAATCAAGGGTTTCAAGGGCAGAATTTTCAGCCTTCGCCACCTAATTTTCCAGCTAAAAATCAAAACTTTCAAGGCTGCATATCCCAGCAAAGTTTCCAAGAATATCTGCTCTCCATAACCTCTGATAGCTGCCAAGAATATCAGCCCTTTAATCAGCCTCAACAGCCATGTTTTCAACCAAATCAGCAAGCTCAAAATTTTCAGCCTACTTCATCCTTTCAAAATCAGTCAAGGAGCTATGCTAACCAAGGAGACTTTGAGAATCTTAATGAGAATGAGGCACAACAACAAAGAATGGAGGAAATTTATCAACTAGTTGTACAATATCATCAACAGCAGCAAAGGCTTCAAGACATAGAAAGAGGCGTTGGACAGATTGCTAGTCAAATGAATCAAATGCAAGTTCAAGGTGACCCTAGTGCAGGGCCAAATCTTTCTTTAATGGATCTTGCAATTTTAGAAGAAGAAGATGACGTAATCATCAAATGTTGGGCACCTAGAGCATGCATTCCTCCGGAGACTTCTACTAAAAATCCAATTCCAAATTTTTCAGCTCCAGAAGAAGAAATTGAAGCTCCACAGGACCATTCTAGACTTTTATTTTCTGATGATAGCATTATTGATGGTCCTAATTTTTCTGATACTGTTGTTGCAGATATTGTAGAAGAAGAATGCATAGGAGATGATTCCACAGGTGTAGGGGACTGCACTAAGCCCCAGGGACCACCACAAGATTTAGAGAATGAACCAGAAAGTGTAGGGACTTGCTTGGTGGGAGCAAGCACCCAAGGATCACCAGTTGATTGTCCACCAGAACCTGAGGCTGAAGAGGAGCTTGAACATGACCAGGAGGAGACCACAGATACATCTACTATTATAGAGCCTCCAGGTATTATCCAGCACGCTCAGGTAAGTATTTCTCCTCCTTCTTCAGAAAAATTCAGTGAGGTACCTAGGGATGATTCTATTGATTCTGATGAGGTTATTGATATACCTTGTGTAGAGATTGTTTGTGAAAATCTAATAGAGGTACCAAACATTGATTTCCTTGTTCATAATGCATTACTTGATACATCTCTTATTATGGATAGCGAAATAATTTTAGAGGCACCCATAATTGATGTAGTTTGTTATGATGAATCTTTAGATACATCTTTTGTGGATATGTCTAGTGAAATTTTTTTAGAAGTGCCTGAATTTGATGTTATTTATTTTGATGAATCTCTTGCTATTTCATATGCTGAGAATGAATGTGAAAGTCTTTTGGAGATATCTGAGATTGATTTGATTGGCTGTGATACATTACTTGATACACCCTTGATTGAAAATAATTGTGAAATTTCTATTGATGAGCCAGAAATTGATTTCTTTATTTGTGATGAATATCTGGATGCAAATTTGGTAGGAAATAATTTTGAAAATTTCATTGAAATACCAGAAATTGATTTAATTAGACATGATGCAGTTTTGGATTCACTTTATGCAGAGACTGATATTATTTTATTTCATTCTGACCCTGAACGCTTGAGAGAGGTATTACATTGTTTTGCAGGGTCCAGAAGACTACAGGAGTGGGTACTCCAACTGAACAGACTTCAGCCTCCTGGAAGGACTTCTGAAGGGCATAAAGAAGGAGGAGATGATTTTGCTTTAACTCGAAGAACTCCATTCCTTCAGTGGATTTTAAACCTGAATCGCCTTAGGCCACCAGAGCTAATTTTTGAAAAGTTCAAGTGTGGGGGAGTCAGACATCTCTCAGACACCCAGACACCTCCACTACCATGGTGGAGGCTTCTTCTGGATCGACTCCGCCCACCCGAATAAAGGGGAGTTTATTTTTCTTGCATTTTCTTTTATCGCATTTTTCACTTTTATGTTTTCTAGAGTAAATTGAATAAATAGACATTGAAAATACCTTGTTATTTCTTTTCACACTTTTTCTTGCATGAGTAGAAATAAAAGTATCCCTCTAGGTTATCTCCATAGCATTTTAGGGTCTTTTGAAAATAAATTAAATTTGGTTGTTAAAACTTAGGATTTGAGCTAATGGATGAAATCTTGGATGCTTGAGTACTACTTTTCCTTAGATTCTTGATTGAGGACTTGAGATGAATTATTTTGACCTAGTGAGAATTAGCCTTATTGTTGTGACACACCTATGTTATTGTACTCTAGAACTTGCTTAGGTTCTTTCAAAACCATATTTCAATGATTGGATCACATCTATAGAGGCTAATCCATTTGTTTTTCTTTCCACATCAATTTTTAGCAATAATCATTTCATTCCATTTTTCTTTACTTATTTTCTACTCTTACCCTCACTTTTCTATAGACTTATTGTTTGGAATGTTTCTTGATGTTATTTTGCCCGAGACGGACAAAGATTCAAGTGTGGGGGAGTGACTAGCTTTTTGGAAAGATTTGGTATCAAAGAGGCACTTCAATTCGAAAAAAAAAAATGCATGTGCCAAGTGAGTGATGTTTGGTGCAAAAAAATGAGCAAGAGAGGTGGGAGCTATTGGAGACTTAGATTCTTTACTACATTTTGAAGATCAAAGTGGCATGCAATGAAAAAAAAAAAATCTGCAATGCAAGAAAAAGAAAAGAGAATGAAGCAAAGTTCTTGCCAAAATGAAGTTAACTTGAGTTGTTTAACAGGTTTCGGAATTGGCTTGGATCAAAAAACTGAAAAATTGGAAGTTTGGGAAGCCAAGATCAGTAACATTTTGTAGAGACTGAACTGAGCTGGAATTAATCTGCTCCAATGTAGAAATCAGTGCCTAAAGCAGTGAGGAAAAGAGTTGGTGCCAAAGCAAGAAAATTTTTTTCTTTGAAGCATGATTTGACCAGAAGTACTCACAATTGCAGCTGTATTCTGTTCATAAAACTCAGAACCATATGCCAGAAGCTCAATCTCAGCTGTACAAAATCGGAATGTCTGAATAAGGGCTGAACAAAAGTTTAAAAACAAAGAAAAAAATCAGTGAGGCAGTTTGTGCAGAAATTGAGTTAACTGTTGGCTGAATTTGATTTTTTCCAAGGCTGTGAATCACGAAATGAAGTGGATGAATGTATAATAGATTGAAGCACATCACAGCCTATCAGAACAAGAAAGGTGGATGCTAGGAATTCTGATCAGCACTCAGAAAAAGAAAAGAAAGGGGCTGAAATTCGATTTGGAATTCAGCCATTTCCAAGTGGATAATTCAAATTCTCCACTACACTATGTGATGCTAGCTGATGCTAATTGTTTGAGAAATCAGAGAATGGCAAGGAATCTGCCGTGGAGCCACAAGAAAAGAAAGAAAAAAAAATAGCTTGAGAAAAGAAAAGAAAAAGAGAGAAACAAAGTGGACACAAGTGAACTTTGGCACCATGAAATCAAGTGAAGTTTCTCTCATCCGAATTGAAGATCTACCCCATTACATTCTGAATTCACTAGAGAGAATGAAAGAAAGAAAAAAATCTAAGAAAAGAGTGAAAGAAGCAAGATTGGCACAAAAATTGGCAAACTTGGCACATTGAGATCAAAAAGGGTTTTTCATCCAAATCAAAGGACTTTATTCAAGTTTTACTCCACCACGCTTTTGATATCATAGAGGACTGTCAAGATGGAGCAAAGCACATTGGAAACATTTTTAAACAACCAAGTCCTTCACTCCATCAAAATTTTCTATTTTCTTAGTTTTATTTCCATTTCTCACCATTCTCTATGTCTTTCATTTGTTTTTATAGATGTGAATCCTATTCATGATTAATGGTGAAGAGTAGACAATAAGCAAGCTTATGGTAGTGCAAGAAGCATGTGTGTATGAGTGAGCTCCACTTCCATCATCAACTTAGAATTTAAGGAGAGAGCCACCAAAATTTTCCTTGCAAGGCTAGTGATTTTAAATTCATCTCAATGATTCATGATGGATGAAAGGGCTGAGTTGTTGATTTAAGGACAAGATACTAATCCATAGAGCTTAGATTTATGAGAAATGACAACCCTAGGTAATTTCTTTTCATTTGCTTCTAATTATGCTTAAGAAAGCCTAAGGGATACATATTTAGTAGTTTCGCGAGACGCTCAAACTTAAGTGTGGGGGAGTTGATAATCACCATTTTATCGATTATTTTAATTGCTTAAATCCATGTTTGACCCATGTTTTTATTGCTTAATTATGATTTTACCCTAGGTTTTGGAACTTTATCTTATTTTGGACTTAATTGCAAATTTACACATTTTTTGGATTAATTGGCCATTAATTTTCTGATATATTTTTGTAGGCATCAAAGGTTCAAGGACCTAGGGCATACTGGGTCAAACTTGAGTCGGATGTGAGCCGGATCGAATTATCAAGCCTACGATTAATCCGGGCCGTCCGATTCAAGAGCGGCTAGATCTGAGCCATCCTGGACGATCTGAAGCAATCCGAGCTAGGATTAGGGTTGATCAAGCTCTATGATCAAGATCTGAAGGTTTCATCCCAATCAGAGCTCAATCAACCGTTGGATCAAGCAAGGAGGGCTCTAGAGCGTCCATTCACAGATAGAGTTGATCTGGACCATCCGTTGTATATCTAGAGGATCCGAGCTACCACGAGGCAGATCCTGACCCCAGATCATCATCATAAAAGTTTGGCTCCAATCAGAGCAAGATCTGCCGTTGGATCTCCTCCAATCAATCTGGGCCGTCCATGGCTAATGTATTTAATCAGATTTTTCCAGCTCTTCTCCTCGTCGCGTCTCAGCTGCTACAGTAGGTTTTCTTCATCTTCTTCGTTTTCTAGCAGTTTTTCTTCAAACCAAGGGGCGCGACCACTCAATCTCGACCTTGGATCATCTTCTGGATCATTGGAGCTAGCTTTGGTGGAGAATTCAGCTCAAATTTGCACCGGAAGAGGGCTGTTTGAGGGTTTCGGCAGCTCAGCAATCTAATCACTTGTACTTCTTCCGCAAGCCATTTCCGACCATCTGAGCCGGCTGTAGGGGTTCTCAGGTGAACTCAGATGGTCCACGAATCATCATAGCAACCACCATCAACTGAGGCCAAGGAAATTGGATTGAAATTCCAGCTGCGTGCATTTTGAGCAGAGTGATCGATTGAAGTTGTTTTCCAATGATTTGCTGTGCCTAGGGGTTCGAAGCCAGCTCTTGATTGACGACCAAGAAGATTTCGAGCTTAGGGAGTGATTGAGTTTAGATTTCCTTGGTTAATCTCGTTTTCTTAGCTGTTAATTTTCAGTTCTGCACTGTTCATTTCTGAATTGGTTTCAGTTTGGTTAAGTTTCATTTATTGCATTGTTTCAGCTGTAATCTAGCTTTACATCTTCAAGTTGAGTAGTTTAGGAACCTACCTAGTGGATAGTTGTGTTTGATTTCAGTTAATTTTAGTTCAAATTTCTTGCGTGCCAATTTATTGCTGCGTATCAACAATTCTGAATTTCTGCACTTCCATTTCATTTCTGCATTCTCCCCATTTATTGCTACGTTTTCGATTCCAGCACCTAAAGAGGTTATTGATCGGGCAACCATTGCACTAGATCTCCACTTGATTAATTTGTTTATGCAATCGGTTGTAGCGTATCAATCCTTGTATCAATTTCAATGCCATAATCTGAATTCCAATTCTACATCTTCTTTTTTCTGCACATCAGCATCGTAGTGTTTCTTTGCATCCATGGTTTGATTCTTCAAAAATATGAATCATATTGGGAATGATCAATCTGCTCTCTGAGTAGCAGTTTAGTTCCTTGCATCCAAAGTTTCTGCAGTCTACATTTAATTTCTGCGTTTCTACATTTCTGAATTGTTCATGTGGTTACTGCACTTTAGTTCCGAGCTCACATTGTGTATCAAGTAACAAATCTGAATTGGATTAGTGCCAAGATAAATGAAATTCTGGTGTATCATTGCATTGAATTCAGATTACTTAGTTCGATTGTTTTGAATCTGAATTGTACATGAAATCTGCACATGTTCTGCCTTAATGTGTCTGATCTGGAGCTGCATCTGGATGCTTAAGTGCTTCCTTCAACTCTTGCAAATCTATCCACTAATAGCCTTGCTTCCTAAGCTCAATTGACCAGTTTCAACTTGGAATTCGCAGTGATCAATTTTCTGCAAAGGCAGCAGAATTGTGAATCAGTTTTCCTTCTTTTGTGTGCCAACTGCTGAAAAATCTGCACTTTGTATCAAGTGCAGATTAGGAAGTGCTTGGTGCCAAGTTTAATGCAGTTTGCAGGGAGCTATTGTGTATCAAGTGCATTCGGACTTATCTGAGCTTCCTTACAATTGGTTGATTCAAAATTTGGTAGCTAGCTTGATTTGTGCCAAGTTTGTTTGTTGCTAAAAATTCCTGCCCTGTTTTATTAATTCTTCTAGCAACCTGTTTTATTAATTCTTCTAGCAACCTGTTTTGTAAATTCGATATCAAATTTGTGTCCATACTTTTAGCTTGATTCGGTTTCCATTGGTTGAATCATTAAGTGTCAACTCCTTGTGTAGCTCCCTTAATTGAGTGACTTAGCTTTTCATTGCATTCTTTTGTCTATTCGAAACCAAAATCCGAATACTTATTTGAAACCCGAAAACACCAACGACACATAAATACAAGCGCGAATCAAACAAACCTTCAACTAGCCCCGAGAAAAATACGACCTGTGGCCCCTATATTACATTTTCATACTTTTGATTGTAAAAGGGTTTCCAGCATTCATTTATACATTTAAATTTGATGAGCTCATACATTTCGTGACAAATTAATTAGTATATTTTGGGCTCGTCAGTGTCCAATTCCAAGGTCTTGGCCCTGGTAGACCAAGGTCTGCTCTATTATGATTGGTGGCTCGCTACCCCAACCTTTTAGGGAACGCGCATAAGATGGTACTTACGTCTTAAGTGGATCCAAGTGAGTATTATTTTCAAGTATATGCTTTAGCAAAGTTTTCCTAAAGTTTAAGAAAGTTTTCTAAAAGTTAAAGAAAGATTTAAAGTTAAAGAATTGCTAAAGTTTCAAGTTAAGCCAAGAACAAGTAAGCTAAGACTTATTAATGCTTGAGTATGCATGTTTTGAGTTATACATGTTTTTAGTGTTTCTTTTAAGTATAAAAGTATCTCATGTGATTTCACATTGTTTAAAAAGCATGCTTGCACATTTCGAGATTTTTGTGAGCTAGATAGTACTTACTAAGCTTTATGCTTATTAGTTGCATTTCCTCTTGCTGCAGGTAAAGGTAAAGACAAGCAATTCTGAAGGAAGGCGACAAGGCGGTGCTGAGTGACGTGTGTGTGGTGGCTGACCTTGGAGAGGTCCTTGGGACAAGATGAATAAAAGACTCAAAATACATTTATTATAAAGTCTTAGTTTAAGTTAGATAATATAGCATTTATCCAAGTATTTGCGTTTTAGATATTTTGCATGTCTTAAAGCCATGAGTAAAGATTCCATGTCATTTTATTTAGCATACATATCCTTATGATTGCATGGGATGAGTATGAGTGGGAGTAGTTTTGAATATTGATACTTGATGGAGCTATTTGATGCATGTGCCAAGATATTGTGAGTTTCCCTTGAATCAAGTTTTTATTGCTTTAGATATGCTTAGAAAAGTTGCACTCACATTCCAAAATGCTTTAGTGAGGTGTAGAACATGTGTTTTGGTGTTATGAATGCATAGGAGTTAAGTTTGGTACAAAACTCTAGTTTAAAGTTCATATAGATTTTCATAACTTATTTACTTCCGCAAAAGTTCTAATTTCGAGTTTATGAAGTTGTTTTGATTGGCTAAAATGTTTAGGAAACTAGTATAGAGTATAGAAATGGTGTTGAGTCTTTGTATGACTTGAAACTATAAGTTTTGTGGACTTTTGAAACAAGGTTTCGAATCTGAATTTCAGGTTTTCAGGCGTGCCAGTCGACTGGTTCAGTATCAGTCGACTGCCCTATCGAACAGTAGCTTCTGTTCGATGCATCAGTCGACTGCCAAGAGGCCAGTCGACTGGTGCCGCGCCCAGAAACTTTCTGTGGCCGATACCAGTCGACTGGTTAGATCGCAGTCGACTGGTACCATTGCAGAGAAGTCCTAGAGAAAGGAAGTGTGCCATTGTATCATGCATGACTCTTAGAGTTAGAATATCATCCTTAGATGGATTTAAAAGAAAAAAAAAGAAGTTCCGCATTTTTAGTCGTGCGTTAGAGTCAAGAAGTAGATAAAGTAACGATCCGTCTAAGGTAGAGAAGGCGGGTCGCTACAGGTGGTATCAGAGCAGTTCCCATTCTCCAGCATCACACACACATCAGCATCAACCTTGCCGTCTTCAAGTAAGAAAGCTTTAAGTTTCAGTTTTTCTATTGCTCCTTTACTAATTTCAGTATAGAGAAATGCTTAAGTACTTACTCATATGTGCATAGAACAAGGAAGCATGTTTAATACCTTAGTATCACGGAATCATGTTTAATCCCTAGAATGGATATTAGGTTACTAAGTAAGAAGACAAGTTTATACCTAGAGAGGTAGTAGTGATTTCTTGTTCCCTTATGCATTATTAGATGGCAAGAAGAGGCCGAGCTCCTAATGCAAGGAACGGAACCCCAGTTCAAGATAACAATGAGCCTGGCACAGAACAGCCAAACCTGATGGCAGTCATTGCTCAAATGCAAGCTCAGATTTCAGAGCAACAGAAGACCATCGCCACACTGATGGCAAATCAGCACCCAGAGCCCCCTACACCACCCACAGCAGGAGTGGGAACTCCAGTGGTGGCTGAAGTTCCACCAGTCACACAGGAGACCCCTGCCGTGAACCGAAGACAAGAAGCATACCTCGTCTAGTGGCAGAGGCTGAAACCTGAAAGTTTCTCAGTCACGACTGAGCCCTGGGATGCCCAAGCTTGGTTCAAGACTTTAGAGAGCACAATGGAGCTTCTTGACTGGCCAGAAGTCGAGAAGGTCAAATGTGCCTCCTTCTGCCTAACTGGAGATGCTCGTATGTGGTGGGAGCGAGTCAAAAGTAAGAGGATAGTCAACCAGATGAGCTGGGCAGATTTCGAGCAAGAGTTCTATGAGGAGTTCTTCCACATGCGGGTTACCAACAAGCACTACGAGGACTTCATGGAGTTCAGACAAGGTAACCTACCAGTGGGAGAAGCAGTCGCGAAGTTCAACAGACTAGCTCGCCTCTGCCCAGAGCTAGTCAGCACAGAGAAGGAGCGAGTCAGACTGATGCTCCGCATGCTGAACCCTGAAATAGCACTCAACGTGAACAGCGGGACGCACCGACCCCAGACCAGCGAGGAGTTGGTCAGTAGTGCTCTAATCTCATAGCACTATCTGAATAGCATCAAGGCACAGCAAACACAGCAGAAGCCAGTCCTGATTGAGAACAAGACAACAGGAGGCTAGAAGCCTCAGCCAAATAACCAGAACTGGAAGAACAAGAACCACAAAAGGAAGCAGTGGCCTGGCAGCCAAAAAGGAAACCCAAAGAACAAGCAAGCTAGGTATCCACCTTGTCCTAAGTGTGGGAGGACCCATCCAGGAGCATGCCTTTTGGGTGTAACTGGATGCTACTCGTGTGGACAAGAGGAACACAGATCCAGAGACTGCCCAAACAAGTTTAAGGTACTTCCTCAGCAGTCCGTACAGTATGGAGGCAAGCCTCAGTTACATTACATGCCTACTATACTGGAGGGACCTCAGATCAGTCAGGGAGGGTTGGAAGCAGCACCAGTTCCAACCAATGCCAGAGTCTTTTCCCTCACGAAGGAAGAAGCTGCCAGCGCCTCCATGGTCGTAACAGGTCAAATAGTTATTTTTCAGCATTTAGCTACTACACTGTTTGACACTGGGGCGACCCATTCTTTCGTATCAGTACCTTTTGCTAGTAAGTTACAGGTGCCTGCAGAGAGTTGGGAGTCCAGATTCCTGACAACTCTCCCTTCGGGGGAGATCATGGAATCCACCCAGCGACTCCGGGCTGTGCCAATCAAGATTTCAGACCGAGAGCTATATGTCGATCTGATAGTCCTTGCGATGCAAGACTTCGACATCATACTGGGCATGGATTTCCTCAGTAAGTACAGCGCTTCAGTGGACTGCCGTAGAAGGAAGGTGGTTTTCAGCCCAGAAGGAGAACCACCATTCGAGTTTCAAGGAGCCCCAAAGAGGAAGACTCAGAAATTCCTCTCAGCCTTGGCAGCCCACCAGATGCTAGAGCAAGGGTGTACTGGTTTTCTTGCACACGTAGTGGGACTCAGAAGCAAAGAAAGAACTCAAGCAGGAGGATGTACGGGTAGTCTGCGAATATCCAGAAGTGTTCCCAGAAGAACTACCTGGACTACCGCCCAACAGGGAGGTGGAATTTGAGATTGAGCTGGTGCCAGGCACCGGTCCGGTCTCAAAAGCCCCATAATCGTATGTCTCCTGCAGAGCTGAAAGAATTACAAGAGCAACTCCAGGAGCTACTAGACAAGGGCTTCATCCGCCCGAGTCATTCACCCTGGGGAGCTCCTGTACTTTTCGTCAAGAAGAAGGATGGGTCTATGCGTCTGTGCATAGACTACAGAGCTCTGAACAAGGTAACCATCAAGAACAAGTACCCCCTTCCTAGAATAGATGATTTATTTGATCAACTCAAAGGGGCTACAGTGTNTTTCAATTGAGTAAGACACTCTGATTGCCAAAAGTGGGCAGACTTGGTCAATCTGTCTACTATCACCCAAAAGCATCATAGCCATTAGTTGTCTTTGGTAAACCAACTATGAAATCCATGGCTATGTCTTCCCATTTCCACTCTGGAATCTGAATGGGCTGTAGAACACCTCCTGGTCTCTGGTGTTCTGCTTTAACTCTCTGACATGTCAGGCAGGTGCTGACATACTTAGCTATGTCTCTCTTCATCCCTGACCAAAATCCTCTTTTCAAATCCTGGTACATCTTAGTGGAACCAGGATGCATTGAGTAGGGAGTTCCATGGGCTTCTTCAAGAATCTTCTTTCTCAGCTCTTCATGATTGGGGACACATAAACGGTCACCATAGTAGAGTATCCCACTGTCAGATACTCTAAACTCCTTACTCTCTCCTTCTTGCATCTCCTGCTTGATCCTTTGGATATCAGAATCCTCAACTTGCTCTTTCTGTATCTCTTCAGCAAAGTTGACTCTAGTGTCAATAGGCTAGCTGTCCATCAATAATCTCCACTCCATACTCTACTATCTCCTTCTGTAATGGTGGTGCCAATGATGATAAGGACATCAAAGTGGCACAAGTCTTTCTACTCAGTGCATCTGCTACTCTATTTGCCTTACCAGGGTGGTAAAGAATCTCACAGTCATAGTCTTCACTAACTCGAGCCACCTTCGCTGTCTCATATTGAGGTCTTTCTGAGTGAAGAAATATTTCAGACTCTGGTGATCTGTATAAATCTTACACTGCACTCCATACAAGTAATGCCTCCATATCTTTAGAGCAAAGACTACAGCTGCCAACTCCAGATATGAGTGGGGTAATTCTTTTCATAGTCCTTGAGTTGCCTGGAAGCATAAGCTATGACTCTACCTTCTTGCATAAGCACTGCTCCAAGTCCTAGCTTTGATGCATCACTGTATATATCAAAGCTCTTATCACCTTCGGGTACTGTAAGAATAGGAGCGCTTGTCAGTCTCTTCTTCAACTCAAGAAAACTCTGCTCACAGTCTTCAGTCCACTCATACTTCTTATTCTTTCTGGTAAGGGTGTAAGTGGTGAAGCTATTCTTGAAAAGTCCTCCACAAACCTTCTGTAGTACCCTGCCAAACCCAGAAAACTTCTGATCTCACTAGCATTCTTTGGTTGACTCCAGTTACTAACTACTTCAATCTTGGCTGGGTCTACCATAATACCTTCCTTGGAAATAATGTGGCCTAGGAAGGCCACCTGATCAAGCCAAAACTCACACTTTGAGAATTTGGCGTACAACTCCTTTTGGTGTAAGGTTTGCAACACTATCTTCAGGTGTTCTTCATGTTCTTTCTGAGTCTTTGAATACACTAGGATATCATCAATGGAGACAATAACGAACTTGTCCAGAAAATCCTTGAATACTCTATTCATTAGATCCATAAACGTCGCAGGGGCGTTTGTCACTCCAAAGGGCATAACCACAAACTCATAGTGCCCATATCTTGTACTGAAAGCAGTCCTTGGCACATCACTCTCCTTCACTCTGAGCTGATGGTAACCTGATCGCAGATCTATCTTGGAGAACACTGTAGCTCCCTTCAGCTGATCAAACAAATCATCGATCCTTGGAAAGGATATCTGTTCTTGATGGTTACTTTGTTCAAAGCTCGATAATCTATGCACATTCGTATAGATCCATCTTTCTTCTTGACGAACAGTACAGGAGCTCCCCAAGGTGAATGACTAGGGCGGATGAAACCCTTGTCGAGCAGCTCTTGCAATTGCTCTTGCAATTCTTTCAGTTCTGCTGGCGCCATGCGATAAGGTGCCTTCGAAATTGGGTTGGTTCCTGGGGCCAACTCAATTTCAAACTCAATTTCCCGATTGGGAGGGAGTCCTGGTAACTCTTCAGGAAACACTTCAGGATAGTCACAGACTACCCTCACTTCTTCTCTCTTCAATCCTTCTCCTTGACTTGCATCCACTATATGAGCTAGAAAACCAGAGCACCCCTTCTCTAACATTCTCTGAGCTTGCAAGGTAGATAGGAACCTCTTTGTCTTTCTCCTTGGGTCTCCAATAAACTCAAATGAAGGTTCTGCTTCTGGTGTGAACTTGACTTTTCTCTTGCGGCAGTCTATAGAAGCATTGTACTTGCTCAAGAAGTCCATCCCTAAAATGACATCGTAATCCTTCATCTCAAGGACTACCAAGTCACTGTAGAGCTCTCGGTTGGAAATCCAGATTGGTACTGCCCTTAGCCTCTGAGTAGAGGCCATTACTTCCCCTGACGGTAAGGTTGTCAAAAATTTCTGACCCAAACTTTCTGGTGGGATCCCTAACTTTTTAGAGAAAAGCATGGATACAAAAGAATGGGTTGCCCCAGTATCGAATAACACAATAGCATATTGAGATGAGATGAGTATTCGACCTGTGACCATGTTAGGAGCATTTGCCACTTCTTCCTTGGTGACAGCGAAAACTCTGGCGTTGGTCGTGGCTGGTGGGGCTTCCATTCTTGCTTGACTAAAATAAGGTCCCTCCATGACTGGCTACATCTGGTGTAACTGAGTAGGTCCACCTCCGTACTAAAGAAGCTGTGGTGGAGGCGGCTTGGCTTTAGGGCAAGCCTTGGCCAGGTGCCCTACTACTCCACAGATATAACATCCACCAACGCTTGACCTATTAGGGCAAGCCTTCATCATATGCCCCTCTGCTCCACAAATATGGCATCCGCTCATGCCCTGACGACATGCTCCAAGATGTGTCTTCCCACACTTTGGGCAAGGAGAATACTTGAGCTTCTTGCTTGACGAGCCCCCTTTGTTGCCCTCAGAAGTCTTCTGGTCCCACTGCTTCCTCTTGCCTGAATTTCCTTTCCAATTCTGTTGGTTCTGAGGATTCCCTTGGGGCTTCTGGGCTGCTGCCTGTTGTTGTTGCACACGTGTGGCCTTTATACTATTCAAGTAGTGCTCAGTGATCAAAGCACTACTTACTAGTTCTTCTGAAGTCTGTGGTCTATTACCACTGCCGGCCACATTCAAAGCTATCTAAGGCCTCAGCATCTTGAGCATCAACCTGACCCTTTCCTTTTCAGTGCTAACTAACTCCGGGCACAAGCGAGCTAGTCGATTGAACTTCTTCACTGCTTCATCTACAGATAGATCTCCTTGACGGAACTCAGTGAATTCATCATAGTGCTTGTTTGTCACTTTCATGTGAAAGTACTCTTCCAGAAATTCTGCTTCAAAGTCAGCCTAGGTCATCTGATTCACATTCCTCTTAGCTTTCACTCTTTCCCACCACATCCTAGCATCTCCAGTAAGGCAGAAGGATATGCACTTTATCTTCTCCACCTCGGGCCAGTCCAGTAACTCCATTATACTTTCCACCGTTTTGAACCATGCCTGAGCATCCCATGGTTCACTTGTGCCAGAAAAATTCTCGGGCTTCAGTCTCTGCCACTTGATCAGATATGCTTCCTGTCTCACTTCTCTTGTCAGAGGTACTGGGGGAGTCTCTGTCACCGCTGGTGCCACTACTTGTGCCACTGGCACCACTAGCGTGGCAACAGGGGTGGCTTGCTGATTAGCCATCAAGGCAGCAATGACTTGCTGCTGCTCAGCAAGTTGCCTCTGAAGCTGGGCCACCACTCCTTGAAGATCTGTGGGTGGTACTGACTCAGTTGACTCCTATTCTCTAGGAGCTTGCTCCTCGTTGCGGACAATTCTAGGACGTCCTCTTGCCATCTCTCTTGCTCTATGGTGTAGAGAAAATAAATAAGAAATAAATGCTCATTATCTCTTAATAACTTACTTCACTATCTCTATGCACATATTAGTATATAATAATACTAACATACTTCCTTATCATCTTTCACTTTCTGATACTAGCAGTCAATAATAAAAAGTATACAAAACTACAACATATAAACTTCTTCATCATACACTTACTGATACTAGCAGTCAATAATGAAAAGCATGCAAAACTATAACATATGAACTTCTTCATCATGCACTTACTGATACTAGCAGTCAATAATGAAAAGTATGCAAAACTATAACATATGAACTTCTTACTTGGCAGGCGGCAGGATTGATGCTTGATGTCAGTGTGGCGGAAGGATGGAACTTTGCTCTGATACCACTCTGTGACGACCCACCTTTCGTTACTAAACTTTAGGTTTAAGTTACTACTACTTGACTTCCCTTAACTCGCTCTAATTTTTTTTTTCTTCCTTCTCTTTTTTTTTCCAAAAAAAACAAAACAACTTTCGTTTTATTTGGTTTGCAAGGATTTGACCCCTAGACCCCTTAGTTGTAACACTAAAGCACTAACCAGCTACTCTACACAACTTCTCTTTAATAGTACCAGTCGACTGCTAAATAGCAGTCGACTGGTACCAGGCGACTGACCTTTTGGCAGGCGCCTGGTGCATCGAACAGAAGCTACTGTTCGATAGGGCAGGTGACTGGTCCTGTACCAGTCGACTGGCACGCCTGAAAATCTGCATTTCAGACCTGAAAACTTGTTTCAAAAGTCCACCAAACATATACTTTCAAGCCATACAAAGACATAACACCATTTCTATACTCAATACTAGTTTTATAAACATTTTAGCAACTCAAAACGAATCCATTAACTTGAAATTAGGATCTTTGCGAGATTTAACAAAACTATCAAAATATAAGCAAAACACTCTAGAGTTTGTACCAAACTTAACTTCTATGCGTAGTTTAAACAAGGTCATTCATTCTACCACTTCAAAACACCAAACCACATGTTCTACAAGACTTAGCCCAAAGATCTCTTCCACGGTTCCGCCGCCACTGAACATCAATGCAAGTCCCTTCGCCTCCTTAACTTATGCTTTTTCTTTACCTTTGTCTGCAATAGAAGGAAATACAACTAATAAGCAAAATGCTTAGTAAGTAAATCCTAACTCACAAATCCAACGATAAGGGATAAACATGTTTTTTTTTCAAAGAATGCTTACTTCCAAAATACATGCACATGGGAAACTTACATATACTTATCATGCTCAATCATGATGAAAACATTACTTGCATAAAACATTTGCAAACTTATCATGCTCATACCTTAAAAACACTAACTTCCTTACTCTTACCCTTTATCATGCTTGCAAAGTATCAATGTGAACTTATTGAAATAAAGACATGTACTCAAAGCTAAAACACTTGTAAATACTTATATACTTGAAAATAATATTCAACTTTCTTTAGGCCTTGACATTTGTACCATGGTATCAATGTACCAATTGCGCGCTTCTCTAATAGGTTTCGGGGTAGCTAGCCATCGTACCCTATTAGAGCTTCTTTCTAACTTTCTGTGGGCCTCTCTTTTGCCCGGTACATGTCACGTTACAAAAGTAAAATATTTTCTTAGTCATAAAGCTTATAATTATCAAGCTATCTTTCCTTTTGCATAACTTTTTGCACTACAAAACTTTACCTTTCTTACTTGGAACTTTCATCGAGCACCTTGCGTGCCCTTAACCCAAAACTCATTTTTGGGACTTTTCAAGAATTTAGTCTTATCACACTTAGGTCACACAATCAAAACTTAATTAAAACCAAGTTCTAGGTTAATAAACATGTTCTCTTTATCAACTTAAGACACTCAATTAGCATAAACTTAAAACATGCACTTAGATCATAAAATCAAGGTTCTACATCGAAAACTACATAATGGAAACTACTTCTATTGCAGGTGAGTGATCTACTTACCGTTATCTTGTAGAAAACTCACTAAATCGAGGTATAAACCTAGCGTAGAACTCCTCTCTTCTTCCTTGTGAGAAACCTCCACTCTTTGGCCCTAGGGAGAAACCCTAGATCCTCTCTACTAAAGGGGAAGGAGAAGAAGAAGAAGAATCCTTGGCTTCCTCTGTTTTCGCAGCCCCTCCCTCGCCCCCTTCTCGCACGCAGCCGACAAAATCCCTAATCCCCATTACGTGACTTAAGCGGGTTAATATACCTCTTAATGAAAAGGCCTAACTACTCTATAACATTATTTCTCTCCACCCTTTTTTTGTGCTTGATACCCTAGCCTAGCTGGTTTCTGCTTTAGCCATGAACTGGAGAGGTCGCGGGATCAAATCTCGCCCGACCTTTTATATATTTTTTTTTCTTATTTTGATCCGAAAAAATGCTATAATATTCCGAAAAAATGCTAGAAAAATTCCTAAAAATCCCTAATAATACCAGGAAATTATTGGGTGTTACAACATATTCTTTTACGTCCTAGATATCTCACCCAGTTCTACGTGATCAAACATGTTAACCTTATGGGTTTTGTGAGATAAATATTTTAATAGAAAGATTTATTTTGAAAAGGTCATGATTAATTTTGAAAAAATTGAATTAACTTTGAAAACTATTTTAATGAATGTTAGCTTTATTTTGAAAAAGTAGTTGAGTCTAAGATCAATTGAAATTTGTGTTAGATTTGAATTTGACAAGAAGTAACTTGAATTTGAATTTCAAAAATTGGCTTCCAGGTCTTGGCGAGGCACTAGGCCTTCTTTGGCCGTAGCCTTATTGGATCATCAACCCTTTCCTAGACAAAGCCTTTTAGTGAAATTTCATCTTCAAAATCACTTTTTGATAAATTCTGGTCTAACTAGTTTGGGTCTTGGATCGGTAGCTTCGGCTAGTTCTGCCAAAATGGCTTCCCTAACGTACTATCATCTCACCTCCACCCAATACTATGTTGTTCAAACTTTAATTAAATCATTTTAGTCCTTAAACTAACCAATCCTAATTAAAAAAATAACTAAAATAAAAGCAACATACAATTAAAGTAAACAAAAGATTGATCTAAGTTACATCATAATCAAAATAAAACTCTGGGTTTTTAAAATCAGCATGGTTGTGAATTAAGTTTTATAACGTATTACCCTTAACTGATTTATATGAGTCAATCACATTATTCATGGTAAATATTGGATTTTTAAATACTGTAATTTACGTTTTGATTCCCGGTTGGGAATCTCCCCCTTGATTCTAGCCATTTTTCTTTTGCTTGATTGTTTCTTCGATATTTTGTAGCGGTCGCGAGCCAACCAGACCAGTTTCCAAGGATCCCTTCCTTCGTCGTTAGATTCTGAGTCTGAGTCGGACTCAGGTACAGGTTGAATCTTCTTCTTTGGTGGTTCTCTTGGAGTTTTCCCTGCAATAACAACTATACCTTCCTCGACCATTCCAGTATCAACTTGATTATTTAACCTTAATATAGAAGAAAATGATTCAAAATTAGTTACCAACTTTGTCTCAGAAAACTCGTCGTCTAACTCAGGTTTGATTTTGACGTCGGATGTCGAGTCTGACTTGGCTGTTTGTGCTTGGACCGAGACTGCAAGATAACTTTGGTAATCTTCTTCTTCATTTGATTCGTCCGATGATTAGAACATCTCTCCTTTAAAGACCTCAATATCGGAGCTCTTTTCGTGTAGGTTGAGTAGCTTCTCCCACATCTCTTTAGCACATCCAAATGAACCGACTAGCTTGAGTTGTTCGTTGGTTAGACCACATTGTATGATTACTGTTGCCTTAGCATCAGTCTCGATCTTCCTTAGAGTTGGTTGATCCAATTTGTCCCAAGCGATCGATGTTCCATCTTCCGTGGGTAGTCTGAACCCCGTTTGGATTATCGACCATAAATCTAGATTAGCCTTTAGGTGGGATTCCATTTGACTTCTCCAGGAGTTGAAATTTTTGCCAGAGAAGAGCGGTGGACGAATGCTATTCCATTCTTGATTAGCCATTAAAAATGATCCTTGCACACAAAAGAAATAACAGAAATATACCAAGACTTGGTCTTGGATTAGTAGTGCGGGAGAACGGAAAAAATAGCTCAAAATAAATATTGCACAAATATCGAGGAGGAATAATAATAAAATAATAAAAATAATTTATGATAAATTTTTGAAAATATTAACTTTGTCAATTCTGATTAATGATGAAAAAAAATTTAATGTTAAAAAAAAATTGCTCGAATTAAGGTAGCACGAATTTCGAGGAAAATATTAAAATAATAAAAAAAGTTTATGACAAATTTTAAAAAATTATTCGTTTTATTAATTTTGACTTATGGTAGAAAAATGAGAATTCAAAATTGAAACTGGCGTAAACAAATTTTCAAAAATTGTTCGTTTTATTTTAAATACACCTACAGATATTATTTATTTGAAAATAAAAGGCGAGACTGATCGAGTGGTGTTGATTAAAAAGAAAAGATATAAAATAAAAAATTTCGTAAATCCGAAAAACATTCAAACTGGTGGTTGCACCAAGTTTGAACTACCCCGCTCTGATACCACTTGTTGGATCTAGAGAACCGATAGAGGGGGGTGAATATCGGAAAGCGTTCGGATTTGAGATAGAGAAATCGCACAGCGGAAGATTAAAAACAAACACGCAAACACAGTGATTTTTACTTGGTTCGGAGCCTAGGTCGACTCCTACTCCAAGGCTCACGGTCATTGACCGTTTACTACGGGCAATACTATAATCACGCAATAACAGTTTACAGTATTGAATTACAAATGTAGCAAGTTAAACTTTTAAAAGCAAAAGGCTCTTCTTTTACCGACGTCCGATGTAGGTTGTCTTTTTCGGAGTAGAGGGACGTCGTCGGCTCGAGTTGGGAGGTTTCCAGAGCGAGGCACGAGAGCAGAAGAACGTAGAAGTGTTAAATCAAGTGTTGTACTCAAAGCCTTGGCATTGGGTGCTATTTATAGCACCTCGGGGCGCCCTGGACGTCGGGGGCGCCCCCCCCCCCCCCACGTGTCACGCGATCCGAGGTTCGCTCGGTCAACCTCTATCCCACTCGAATAGGGATGAGGTTTGATACTGGGGGCGCCCTGGACGCTGGGGGCGCCCTGTTTGACTCCTTCACCGCAGGCTTCTCGGCTGGATAAGGGTAATCAGCTTCGCTGGCGTAGGCGCGGGTCGCCCAGGGCACTGGGGGTGCCCTGGTTGTTGGGGGCACCCTGGCTGTTGGGGGTGCCCCGGCCAGTGAGCAACCGAAGCCTTTGTTGCTTCGTTTGTTTTGTGTTGCCCTTAGGGGTGCTCGGGACACTGAGGGCGCCCTGCTCAGATACTTGCCTCCCTCCTTTGGGCATTCTGAGCTGCAGACACATGTTGCTTCGGTCCTGCATCCAGGGTTAGTCCAAAACAATATAAAGATTTAGAGTATTATGTTTATACAACCTTAGCTGTCTTGGTTCTGACTTTGGGCCTCCAAAATGGAGCCCTAGGTCGAACCAACGCCTACTGTTCCCTCGACGGGGAACGCGTCCTCACCTACTCCTCTCGGGAGAATGTACCTGATGCCAACCGTTCCTCTGGTTGGACTTTTGCCTGGCGGTCCTTTGCCAGGTCTTGGATACCGAGCTGTCCTTGGCCTGGCGCCTAGCAGTCCTTCGCTAGGACTTTTTGCCCTGGCATTCCTTCGCCAGTGCCTAGCAGTCCTTCGCCAGTTGCCTAGCAGTCCTTCGCTAGGGCTTGGATACTGGCAGTCCTTCGCCAGGTGCCTAGCAGTCCATCGCTAGGGTATTGTATCCTGGCAGTCCTTCGCCAGGTGCCTAGCAGCCCTTCGCTAGGACTTTGTTTCCTGGCAGTCCTTCGCCAGGTGCCTAGCATTCCTTCGCTAGGACTTTGTCTCTGCACACTTGAGTAACATTGTTAGATCACAAATAAACTTAACTTTGAATCCTTTGCCAATATCAAAACAAGGTTCGATATGGTGCTTCCTGCACCAACAAAATCCTCCCCACTGAAGAGTGGTGGTCTGGCTGTACTGAACCCTTCTTGCATGGCTATCTGAAAATCAAATAGGGACAAGAAAACAAATGTCCCAAGACTTGGTCTTGGATTAGCAGTGCGGGAAGAAGATAGATATAAAACGAATTATCGAGTGGTGATGTACCAACCTCGATTAATGATAAAAATTCTTTATAATAAAAAGCATAATTAATTCTTAGTAATTTAACCCTTAATTAATTCTTAATAATTTAAACATTAATCAATTCTTAATAATTTAAACCTTAATTAATTCTTGATAATTTAAACCTTAATTAATTTATAGTAATTTAAACATTAATTAATTCTGAATAATTTAAACTTTAATTGATTCTTAATAATTTAAACTCTAATAGATTCTTAATAATTTTAACCTTATTTGATTCTTAATAATTTAAACCTTAATTGATTCATAATAATTTCAACCTTAATTAATTCTTAATAATTTAAACCTTTATTCTTAATAATTTGAACCTTAATTAATTCTTTATAATTTAAACTTTAATTAATTCTTAATAATTTAAACCTTAATTAATTCTTAATAATTTAAACTTTAATTAATTTTTAATAAATTAATCCTCAATTAATTCTTTAGTAATTAATCTTTAATTAATTCTACAACTTAAATTTTTGTTAACTCTTAATCTTAATTAATTAATGATTTAGGGGGCGCTTGGTAAGCGGGTTTAGAAGATGGGAATGGGAATGAAATCTATTTCATTCCCATTTATGATCCTTGGTATACGGGAATCAGAATCAAAATAAGGATATGATGCCCTTGATTTCATTACCCAAGCCCACTAGGTTATCACTAAACCCATAAATCCCTCAATCAAACCCATTACTATTCCCATTACCAAATATATACCAAGCGCCCCCTTAACTTCATTCTTTAATTCAACAGAATCCATGAACTAAATTATAATTAATTACCTTCAATTGTGAAATTAAATAAAATCCTACCCAACTGAAACAGTCAACTTAATAATAATAAATATGTCAAAGTGAGTTGACATATTGACGGATTCACACGGTCTATATCAAATCGAGAATTTGATACATTATTAGAAACCTAAAAAAAATAATTTGATTTGATTGATACATGTATATTTGTCATGCTCATGCATCTGTTTTTTTTTAATATACATATCTATAATGACATTGATGCTAGTTCATTTTCTGCTTAATTTAGAATAGATAGATAGAAAAAAGATTGATTGATACTTGCCTAACCTAGTACCAAGGTTGGGCTAGATGATTGTATGTTAGGGAAGCTTGGTCTAGGAAGACAGGAAGGGTAAGGAGTACCCGACTTGATCGACCTATCTTAGTGAACCTAGCCAAAGCTACCTCGCCACATCCTAGACTAGTTAGAACAGAGTTTTTCAAAGAGTAAATTAAAAGTATTATTTCTTTAAAAGACTTTGTCTATGTAAAGGGTTGATGATCCATTAAGGCTACGGCCAAAAAAGGCCTCTGTGCCTCGCTAAGACTTGGAAGCCAATTATTGAAATTTACTTTTAAATTACAAATTATTAAACTTGAATCTAACTTAAGATCAAGCAATCTATAAAATTAAAATTGAGAAAAATTATTCAGGCATCTCACAACACCTATAAGTCAACCATGGTTGTTTATATTGCGACACTTAGAATGGGTGAGATATTAAGGAGTAATTAATTGACAAATGCCATTGAAATTGATTTCAAAATCTTTAGGATATTTTCTTAAAAATATATTTTCAAAATAATATTTACACATAATAATGTTTTAATGAATTTCATGCTTGATTAGGTGCTTACATATAAATACATATTTCGAAAATTATATATCATTTCGATAGTTGTTTGAGCTACACTTAGACATAAACCTTCTAGGTCAACACTAAAGTCTCTTAAGACACTTAGGTAGAGGTCCTTGTAGTTAACAAGGGTAGCCAGAAGGTGTCAGGTTCAGGGGGAGTCGATGTTTCTTTTGAAAATGTATTTTTCAATAATTATTCATTTCAAAAATTTATATCTTTCACATTTTTTATGGTTTTCAAAATATTTTTTGAAAAATACTTCTTCAAATACTTCTTCAAATACTATCATATTCCTTCAAAAATATTTTTCTAAAATATGCTTTAATTATTCTTATGATTAGGATTAACTCTAATGACACATAGAAAGTTTCCTTTATGATCTACAAGGATTCCTAAGATTGTGTCAGAGTTAGGGGGAGTCCTAATCAAAAGAAATTAATGTATTTCTATTTTTGATAATTTTAAAATATTTCTTAAAATTTCTGTTGTAATTCTTTTCATTTGAATTAAACCCTAAAGACTCAGAGAAAGATCAACTTATGGTCAACAAGCTCCCTAGGACTGTGTCAAATTTAGGGAGAGGTTCAAATTAAAAGAAACATTCAGAGTCTCAAAAACCCTATACTTTCAAAAACTTCATGGTATTGCTTAAATGTTTTAAATTCTTTTTGTTTGAATCCAACTCTAAGACTCAGAGGATGATCAACTTGTAGTCAACAAGTTTCCTAGAACTGTGTCAAATTTAGTACGAGGTCCAAATTAAAAGAACCATTAGAGGTTTCAAAAATATTATATATTCTACCACTATATTTAAAAAAAATACTTTTAAAAATACTCTACTTTCGAAAATCCAATATTATCATTTTCCAAAACATGTGTTCAAAAACTCTTTCATCTTTATGAACAATTTTTGAAAACGTTTTCACCCTATTGAACATTGTCGAAATTCCTTAGAAATTTTTTTACTTGAGTTTGAAAAAATTTCCAAGACACTTAGGAAACTTTTTCTTATAGTTAACAAGGATTCCTAGGATTGTGTCAGACTGGAAAATAAATCAAATCAAGAAAGTTATTATTTTTTCAAAACTAAATACATTTAAAATATTCATTTTTGGAAAATCCCTAAGACACATAGGAATGTTCTTGTGGTCAACAAGATTCCTAGGATTGTGTCAGACATAGGAAAGTTCAAATTCTTTTTTTAAAACAAGTTCACATATTGATGGTGCAATATTTTTTAAAGTACTTAGTGTCTTGTAGAATATTTTCTAGAACAAGTACTTAGTTTTTTAAAAGGGAAGAGTTTTGAAAATCATTTTTTTTAAAAAAATATATATCTTAAGTATTTTCAAAAGGGAGAGAGAGACTTAAGTTAGATTTTTTTGAAAATCTTATTGCTGGTGCTAATTTTTTTATCCACTATTTCCTTTTGATGTGTGGCAAAGGGGGAGAGAGACTTAAGATAGATTTTTTTATTTTCAATTTCTCCCATGTGTTAAACATAGAACCCTTAGACCTAACCTAAATTAAGATTATTGTCAAACATCAAAAAGGGGGAGATTGTTGGTATAAAGAGCATCAGTGATGAACAGTCATCCTCTAGGTTAGTTAATGTGATCATGGGTTAAGACAAACAGGACGTGATGTTTGGTAGGATAAACACAGGTTTGATCAAGCTGGACAAAGGGTTGGCCAAACATGACCTGATGTTTGGCAGAACTATAAGTGACAATATACTTAGGTTTAGTCAAAGTGATCAAGGGTTAAACCAAATAGGACCTTATGTTTGGTAGGCTAAACTCAGGTTTGATCAGTGACAAAGGGGTTAGCCAAACAGGACCTGATATTTGGCAGAGTGAATAGAACCCACGGTTGGTCATTTTGGCCAAGGGATTAAACCAAATCGGACTTGAGGTTTGGTATACCTACCAGAAGGTTGGAAGAAGTCTAGTCAGGATTAAGATGACTAGCAAAGAAGTGATTATTGTGGAAGAAATCCTAGTGAGTGAAGCTAGGTAGAAGAAATCCTAGTATGTGAAGCTAGGTGGAGGAAATCCTGGTGAGTGTGTTAGTAATATGAGAGAAGTGTCCAAAGGCAATCGCCTTATGATTGTAATCATTTACTTTAATAAATGAATATTCACTATTTGAGTATACATGTTTGTGTATTTGATTGAGATCTTAAACTCATTCACTGAATGTCCGCAATATAATTCACAGCATGAGAGAATTTGTGATGAATATACAACTAGTGATTATCTCTACATGTGCATTTGTGAAGTATTGAAATTGTCCCTAGTCGATGAATTGATAAATAGGGACACTATCAATTCTGTTGAGACTAGCATGGGTTATTCTCTAATCAGCTGATTCTCACTGGCTGGTGACATTGGGATGTCCGGAGATAAACATGAATGCTAGTTAAGGGAACTAGTTCATTGGAGTGACTGGCTGTAAATCTTCATATGGTAATCTACATATAGATATGTCAATGAAGTTCTTACTGCAGCTTAAGTGCGATGTTCCTTTGACTTGCGGTGTTCAAGTCATCTTGGTCATGAAGACTTATACTTTGACATCTTAAGCAAGCATCTCCAAGTAGGTGTGGACCCAGGATGATTGGGTATAAGCCGAAGTGCCCGAAGATGTTTGAACATCCTACAAAGGATTCACCAGTCCTTGCGAGGAGATGTATACCCAAGGCCTATCGTCGAATTATTACTCGAAGCCTCTGGCTAGATTATCACATGATCAGAGTATGAATATCTCAGATACATGAGAGTAATTAGACTTCGTTGGACGAGAAAGACATTGCTTGGGCTAGGCGTGACGTAGTCAGCCTAGTGGGGACTAACACACATGTTAGTAATATGAGAGAAGTGTCCTAAGGCAATCGCCTTATAATTGTAATCATTTACTTTAATAAATGAATATTCACTATTTGAGTATACATGTTCGTGTATTTGATTGAGATCATAAACTCATTTACTGAATGTTCGCAATATAACTCATAGCATGAGAGAATTTGTGATGAATTCACAACTAGTGATTATCTCTACATGTGCAATTGTGAAGTATTGAAATTGTCCCTAGTTGAAGAATTGATAAATAGGGACACTATCAATTCTGCTGAGACTAGCATGGGTTATTCTCTAATCAGCTGATTCTCACTGGTTGGTGACATTGAGATGTCCGGAGATAAATATGAATGCTAGTTAAGGGAACTAGTTCATTGGATTGACTAGCAGTAAAACATCATATGGTAATCTACATATAGATATGTCAATGAAGTTCTTACTGCAGCTTAAGTGTGATGTTCCTTTGACTTGCGGTGTTCAAGTCATCTTGGTCATGGAGACTTATATTTTAACATCTTAAGCAAGCATCTCCAAGGAGGAGTGGACCCAGGATGGTTAGGTATAAGCGGAAGTGCCCGAAGAAGTTTGAACAACCTATAAAGGATTCACCACTCCTTGCGAGGGGATGTATACCCAAGGCCTATCGTCGGATTGTTACTCAAAGCCTCTGGCCAGAGCATGACATGTTCAGAGTATGAGTATCTGAAAGACATGAGAGTAATTAGAATCCGTTGGACGAGAAAGACATTACTTGGGCTAGGTGTGACGTAGTCAGCCTAGTGGGGATTGACACACATAGACTGTGTCCTGAACCAAGTGGGTATAAGATGGTGAAGGGAATGAGGCACGATTCATTAGAGCTGCTGTAGGGTTTCAGAATTAATTCTGAGGTCAACCGTTGATCTTTCGATTAATTGGGGATCATGATGTACTACTAGGTGCCACTCATGATCGTTCTATAATTGGTTAATTATAGACGGTCAACATAAATCGAAAGCCTATTTAGTCACACGCACTACGAATAATCTGAGGGATTTAAAACGAGTTGAAAATTGGATTTTCCAATCAAGAGAGATAAGTCGAATCTGAATTTTTCAGAGACGCATCGGAAGCATAAAATGGCTAAGTCTTTTGAAGACTTATTGGACGAATTAAATGAGTTTAATTTGTACGGTTACGGCATTGGTTTGGCCGGCCAAAGAGGGTCCCCACCCTCTTTGATTTGGCCGGCCACAATATGAGGGAGAACCAAATTGTTTGGTTCAAATTATAAAATAAACCGCGCGTGGTTTGTTTTATAAAATTATGGATATAGAAATTTATATAAAGAAATTTATATAAAGAGATTTATTTTCATGAAAATTAAAATAAACCTTGGATTGATTTATTTTATTTTATAAATCGATAATGGATTGATTTACCATGATAAAGAAATTTATAGAAATTTATTCTTTTTATGGAAATTAAAATGAACCATGGATTGGTTTATTTTATTTTATAAAATCAATTATGAATTGATTTTTCCATGATAAGAAAAATTTATAAGATAAACTTCTTGTAAAATTTATCCTATAATAAAAGGGGAGACATGGTTGTTTTTATTATAAATTATGTTATAATAAAACTTGGCATAACGGAATAATTCATAAGAAATTTATAAGATAAATTTCTTGTAAAATTTATTCCATAATAAAAGGGGAGACATGGTTGTTTTTTTTATAAATTAAGTTATAATAAAAACTTGGCATAACGGAATAATTCATAGAAAAATTTATAAGATAAATTTCTTATGAAAAATTTATTCCGTTAAAAAGGAGACTTGGCGATAAAGAGGCTACTATATAAAGGTGCAAAGGCAAGGCTTGGAAATTAATTCAATGATCAAGGATTCTTGCCTAGCTTCATTTCCTCTCCTTCTCTCCCTCTCCCTCCTCAAGTGGGCGCCGGCCCTAGAAGGGCATCTTGTTGCCGTGAGCCACCTCCACCAAGAAGAAGCCGAAGAAGAAGAAGAAGCGGATCGTGACTCCTTCCTTCCTCCCGGAATACAGATTCCGTTATTCATTTGGTGGTTAGCTTTCATCTCTCTCTCTTGATATTCTTGTCGTGCCTTTGGAGAATCTAGTAGTTCTTGTCGGTACGAAACTCGTGGCTTTGCGAAGTCATCCTGAAGAGAACTCGGCGTGGACGCGAATAGAGGCGGAACTTCCAAGGGATGCTACGGTTGGATCTCGTCCCTTACTTCAAGTTACGCGAGGTATCAAGTAAATTAGTTTACTTTCTGCAAAATTTTAATTTATGATCATGTCTACACAATATAAGATTGCATGCTAGATACGTGGTTAAAATAATTTGAGGAATTATTTATGCTAAATCTTCCGCTGCACGTAATTAAATTTTAAAATTACGAACCCGTATCCATGTTAACATGCACCCGGTCCCAACAACACATAGACCATGTCCTGAACCAAGTGGGTATAAGATGGTGAAGGGAATGAGACACGATTCATTAGAGCTGCTGAAGGGTTTCAGAATAATTTCTGAGGTCAACCGTTGATCTTTCGATTAATTGGGATCATGATGTACTACTAGGTGCCACTCATGATCGTTCTATAATTGGTTAATTATAGACGACCAACATAAATCGAAAGCCTATTTAGTCACACGCACTATGAGTAATCTGAGGGATTTAAAACGAGTTGAAAATTATATTTTCCGATCAAGAGAGATAAGTCGAATCTGAATTTTTCAGAGACGCATCGGAAGCATAAAATGGTTAAGTCTTTTGAAGACTCATTGGACGAATTAAATGAGTTTAATTCGTAGAGTTTTAGCTTGGATTTGGCCGGCCAAAGAGTGTCCCCACCCTCTTTGTTTGGCCGGCCACAACAAAAGGGGAAAACCGAATTTTTGGTTCAAATTATAAAATAAACCGAGCGTGGTTTGTTTTATAAAATTATGGATAAAGAAATTTACATAAAGAAATTTATATAAAGAGATTTATATAAAGAGATTTATTTTTCATGGAAATTAAAATGAACCATGGATTGGTTTATTTTATTTTATAAAATCAATAATAGATTGATTTACCATGATAAAGAAATTTATATAAAGAAATTTCTTTCCATAAGAAAAGGGAGACATGGTTGTTTTTATCATAAATTAAATTATGTTAAAAACTTAGCATGATGGAATAATTCATAGAAAAATTTATATGATAAATTTCTTATGAAAATTTATTCAATAAAAAGGAGACTTGGCGATTGAGAGGCTACAATATAAAGGAACCAAGGCAAGACTTGGAAATTAATCTAAGAGATCTAGAAATAAGCCCTCTCTCTCTCTCCTTCTCTCCCTCTCCCTCCTCTAGTGCTGCCGGCCCAAAAAGGACGACCCCTTTGTTGCCGTGAGCTTCATCCACCAAGCGGCTGCCGAAGAAGAAGAAGAAGCGGGCGAAACTTCTTCCTTCCTCCCGGAATCTTGATTCCGTTCTTCGTTTGGTGGTTAGTCTTCCCATCTCTCTCTTGGTATTCTTGTCGTGCCTTTGGAGAATCTAGTAGTTCTTGTCGGCACGAAACTCGTGGCTTTGCGAAGTCATCCCGAAGAAAACTCGGCGTGGACACGAATAGAGGCAGAGCTTCCAAGCGACGCTTACGGTTGGATCTCGTCCCTTCCTTCAAGTTACGCGTGGTATTAAGTAAATTAGTTTACTTTCTGCAAAATTTTAATATATGATCATGTCTACACAATATAAGGTTGCATGATTAGATGTGCAGTTAAATAATTTGGAAATTTATTTATGCTAAATCTTCCGCTGCACGTAATAAATTTTAAAATTACGAACCCGCATCCATGTCAGCATGCACCCGGTCCCAACAGAGTGAAGCTCGGTGGAGGAAATCCTGGTGAGTGAAGCTGGGTCCTAGTGAGTGAAGCTAGGTGGACTATCTTAGTAGGAGCTCTAGAGCCAATTATGTGATTATTAACTAGGGACTTTATATATCATATTCTATCATTAATAAAGACATGTTTGGTTATTATACTTTATATTTGTGTCAAATAACTAAGTATAATAATGTCATTGAGTAGTAGGTTCTTATCTACATTATATCGATTACTTAAATCGATAGTGAGATGATATAGAGAACACTATACTAAACCATTCCTAGTCAAGCATTAATATTCATGGACAATATTAATGCATGACGACTAGCATGTAGGTCAATTGATGACTTGAGCTCGTAAGTTATGGATATATGATATCAAGTTGATACATGGGTATGCATTAGAGAATGAGTATTGAATTGACCCGCCATAGGAATGTTTCATAGATTGTCATATGAGTGCCATAAACATTCTCATGTGACAATTAGTATGAATGGTCCTTAGTCCTGAAGTCACTACGGTTCCCTACATAAGGAGTTATGTACTTTGGTATCGTCAAACATTACCCGTAATAGGGTGGACTATAAAGGCGATCACTAGGTATGTAATGATTATGCGGAGGGATGTGAGTGATGTAGATGGAATCTATCCCTCCCATATGACAGGAGTGATATATGTGGTACCCTTTATCGAGTAGGACTACTAAAATGCATGACCATGCTCAAATGAGTCAATATGAGATATTGAGCTCATTTGTTTGAGTGAGTCTACTCGAAGATCAAGAATCACAAAGATTGATCGACGATGACGTTGTCTATGCCTCATTGGTTAATCTAGATATTGAGGATAGAAGGACAAAGTCATATATTGTCATAGTCATGGATGTTAAGTCGGATCTCGATTTTCTTGTCACTTGGGTAGCAATGATTCATTGCTAGATGTCGCTCATTGCTTATGTGTGTAAATCGGTTTAGACATATTGTCAACGTTATGAGAACCTATTGGGTCACACACTAAGGAAACAATGCTTAGGAGATTAATTGATCTTAGTTTGACTAAGATTTGATCCGAATTGGATTAATTGAGTTAGACTCAAGTGAATCCAATTGGATTATGGGATTGAGAACTAATTTGAGTTTGACTCATTTAGATTAGACTCAACCATATTTGAATGAGATATTAATTTATTAAAATATTTACTAAATTAATAATAGAGGATGATGAAAAGTTTCTCTTCATTGGATGAAGAGAAGTTTAAGAACCACATGAGAAAATATGCTCTAAGTGGGGTTTTATTAGCATTAATGGAGAGAAGGTAAAGGGACAAAAACTCTTCATATTCATTGGATGAGTATAAAAGAGATTTTCTTGTCATTTGGATGATGAACTTATCATTCTTCCTTCGCTTCCTTCTATTGGCCAAAATCCCTCTTCTCCCTCTCCTTCATGCTTTGTGAATCTCTTCTTGTGGCTAGCACTACAATGGTGATTCTTTTCCGAAGCTTGAGAGATCGTGTTTGTGTGGATACGCATAGAGACACGGACACATGATCGTGCAAGCGATCCGGCATACCTCGGACAAGCGGGATAAGCAAAGGGCACGCACCAAAGGTATACCTATACGATAGAAATTTGTAAATTAACTTTGTATGAGTTTTCTTTCGCATGGATCACTCGTGGGATCTCTTATTTCCGCTGTAATTTTTTGAATATTTTTGCCTATAGATCCCTATAGTGGTATTAGAGCCTCTTGCGAAATATCATACAAAGTTTAGAAAATCTTTTATATGTGATATAGATGTAGGACATAATTTTGTTATGGATTGTGTAATGTATGAGCATTTGTTGAGATACAAAAGTTTGTGTTATCAAACTAAAAGCCCATAGCATTATCATATGAATATGAAAGTGGCTATGGTCCAATTGTACTCAACAAATTTTTTAACCTACGGTTTCAACTCATGACCATTTTACAATCATAATAAAAATTGATGTCATAAATCTATTGTGTATGATTGATGACATGGTGCATGGTTATGGCCTTAACCCCAAAATGATTGGATGTATATATGTATGTGTGCATGTTGTAATGTAATTCATAATACAACCTACGTGTCGTACCTTATCTCTATTTTCTAGTTGTAAAATAGATTTAGACTTGAATGTAACTCGAGTTTTCGTAATTTATAATGTACAAAATGAGGAGTAGAATGTCCATTGAAGAATGATGTTACAAGAAGGAAGTCGACGACACATGACCACCAAAGGATGCACTTGTAGAAGATGCTATCCCTAGGATGACCATCAATTTTCCCATTGGCTTGAGAGGATCATAGTATACGGGTCATAACCATGTCACATTTTACTGCTTATATGTTGATATATGCAATGTGTGTATGTGATGCATGATTAGATAAACATTTATCTTAATTAAGTCAACTCGATATGCCCACCAAAGTTTGGTACTCATAAACTACCTCGATCATTTGTTGTTGGGTTTGCCAAAGCAAAGCGACACATTTTATCTTAGTAGAGTGCAAGAGGACAATTGTGATGTCCTGCAATCGAATTTTGGGTGAGGCGTAACTAAGTTACCTCTATTGGATTGAGAAACTTAGAGGCATATCCCAAAAGTTGGGAAAATTAGGTAAGAGAACAAATTATATAAAGTCTTGGGCGATTAGCCAAAGCTAACTCAGGATGATGTGTAATGTGGATCTTGACCCTTTGATTCCAAGAGTTTCATAAGATGTAATTGGTAAAATATTACCTACCTAATTATACTATGTCTTGGGCGATTAACCAAAACTAACTTAAGATGAGGTATAATATGAATCTTGTCCCACATGAATGTAGTCATTATTTGGTTTGGAGCTAGTAGTGTGGGTAAATTGAGTTTGCCTAGATCCATGACAAACCCCTACCAAAGCTCTACAATTTAGTGGGAGTGTCATTTAATTAAAGACCTAATTAAATGATCTAGATATGATACTTATTTCTGCATACTTTACTATTGTAGATCTCCATATCGTCTAACATGTCAAATACTCTTTGCGATCCGTCATTGAGAAGGACAAGAGCACTGAAGCTAATTTTCTAGACTGGTACAGAAATTTGAGGATCGTCCTCATACAAGAACGAAAACTGTACGTCCTAGAGAAACCTCTTCCAGAAACACCTATCAATACAATCACTCGCATAAAAAAGGATGCTTACAAGAAGCATCAGAATGGTGCACTTGATGTATCATGCCTCATGCTTGCCACCATGAACTCTGAGCTTCAGAAACAACATGAGAACATGGATGCACATGATATGGTTGAGCAGTTAAAACAACTATATCATGGGTAAGCTAGACACGAGCGGTTTGAGGTGTCTAAGGCCCTATTTGCATGCAAGATGCAAGAAGGAACTCCCTTGGAACTCACTGTAAGATGTGTATACTAAAAGACTTGCCTCTTTTATATATATGATCATCTTTATTTTGAAATGAGAATCACAACAATACTAGGTGCTTGTTTATATTAGTACATGCATAAAAGTCTTTTACTTTGCATTATAGATAACATGGTGTATGGTGTTATACGGAAGATCATGTTATCAGTCCCTTACCTAGTACAAGCAGAGGCTCACAGCCGAGATGGAATTGGACAAACCATCGGAATGGTTGTAGTGTAATTAGGTGTGGTCGATCATGACCATAGAATTACACTAGTGTGCTTCGAGTACATTGAGCATGACCAAAACCAGAGGTTATCCAATTTTTACTAGCTTGATAATTAGATGGGACCTCAGATTTTATTATGTAGTACAATCCCTAAATTCCGATATAATAACGGGCACATATTATTAATAATTATTTCATTGCTTTACCAAAGAGCGAGATCTATTCTGTTAGATCGATAGGCCCGGTAAGTTGGGAGATAATATTAATTATATGGTGTGTCGTTGATTATTGACGAAATCCGTGTCCTGGTGAGTCAGGATGATGATGCCCCCTTGATGAGCTCAAAAGTTTTGTCATGTTAAACCCTGCAGGTCGATTTGATCCAACATGATGATAAGGTTGAGTGGTATTAATCAATGATCCAGAAGTTAATTAATTTAATTTGTCAGTAAAATAAATTAATTGATGGACATTCGATATCTTAAACACAGGGTGATGGACGACTCATAATATGTGGAGCCCATATGAAAATATGGGGTTGGTGAGGAAGTTCAATTAAGATCCTTTAGTGGAATGGATCTTAATTAATGGATCGGGTTTAGATCCATTAGTGGACCATGATCCAACTCCACCTCTTGGTCACTACCGTAGCCCTATATATACCCATGGGGATCATGAAACCAAGGAAAATCAACCACACAACATACCCTAGGCCTTCTCTCCTCTCTCCCTCTCCTTCTCTCTCCTAGGGCAACCGACGGCAACCAAAGGAAGAAGAGGTTCTCTCTTCTTCCTCCTCCCTTCTTCTTCTCTCGGTAGGTGGCGCAAAGGCGAGGAGATCCTTCTCCACTTCAGGTTGTGGTAGGAGCCAACGTGAAGAGCCTTGGGAGGGGTCGGTAGCAGGGAGTGAGGGCGCAAGGCGCCGGCGACAAGGAGAGTGACGAGGGAGGTCTACGGTGGGTTTTTGTTGTGGAACAAGAAGACTTCTCTTCACTCTTCATCATCTTCTCCTTCTTCCTCTCATCCTTCTTTTGGTCGACGTGAGGGAGGTGGTCTTTCTCCGGTGGTCGGCGCAAGGAGAGGAGGTGGTCTTGGTGGCTGGCGCAACTCCAACCTTTGGAGTTAGGGTTTGCGCATATAAGGAAAGAGGCTTTGGTGGATTTGGTGATCTCGGTTCACGGTAGCTCATCGCCCACACGACATCCGGGAAGGGAGGGACATAAGGTAGAAGGTCGCGAGGTAATCGAGAAGGTATAATTTCTTCCCAAGCTCCTTATGTTTTATTGTGTCATGTTTATTTGCCTCGTCATTTCATGTGAGTTATTTAATTATTTTGATTATAAATCATAGCTAATAATTAATTAACTAGACCCCGACCATAAACACAAAAGTCGGTGATCCACTTGTCACCTTTTCCGCGGTCGAACGATTATAAGGCTCGATCTTTGTGATTGGCCGAGTTGTAATTTGGATTGTTTGATACGACGACGAGATGGTCGTTGGGAGACGGGTCTCCATTCGGATTAAATTTTAATCCGTAGACATGGAGAGGACTCTCAAGGATGACCAAGTATTCGCTTAGGAAACCCGCCAAGCCATACCTAACACTCGCGTACTCAAGATGATTGGGTATGTCGAGAACCTTAAAAGACTAGGATTTCCACTGGGTAAAGAATTCGCCACGGACCTTATCCTACAATTGTTGCTGGGAAGGGTACAATCAATTTGTCATGAACTATAAAATGAATGAAATTGACAAGCTATTGCCTGAGATGCTCAACATATTGAGAATTGCTAAACCCAATCTCAAGAAAACCAATACCAATAATGTATTGATGGTATAGAAGGGCAAACGCAAATGGAAGCCTAAGGTCAAGGGTAAGACTCAAGGCAAAGGCAAGGCCAAATCTACTGCACTAAAGGCCAAAGGTGGGGGTGCCTAAGGAAGGGACCTGCTTCCACTATGGTGAGACCGGACATTGGAAGCCGAATTGTAAACTCTACCTAGAGGAAGTAAAGAAGAAAAGAAGTGAGACTTCTACCTCAGGTTTTTTTGTTATCGAAGCCAATCTATCTATTTCCTCTTCTTGGGTAATAGATACCGGTTGTGCATCTCACATTTGTATTAATGTCCAGGGCCTTCGAAGAGCTACATCATTGACAAAGGGTGAAGTAGACTTATGAGTAGGCAATGGCGCAAGAGTTGCTGCTATAGCTGTAGGAACATATTCTTTGTCTTTACCTACTGGGCTTATCTTAGAACTAGAGGAGTGCTTTTATGTACCTGCACTAACTATGAATATAATTTCTGTATCTAGTTTGAACAAGAAAGGCTTTTCATTTATCATAAAGAACAAATATTATTCTATAATGTTAAATGACATGTTCTATTGTAGTGCACCACTTATGAATGGACTCTATGTTCTAGACTTAGAGAAGCCAATCTATAACATAAATACCAAATGGTTCAAACCAAATGATTTAACGCTTAGGTCATATAAAAGAGAGTCGCATATCCCAGCTCCATAAGGATGGTTTACTAGACTCATTTGTTTTGTATCAGATGAGACATGTGAATCTTATCTTCTAGGTAAGATGACCAAGACTCCATTTAGTGGACACGACAAAATAGCGACAGACTTGTTAGGACTCATACATACTGATATATGTGGCCCATTTAATGTCTCTTCTAGATGAGGCTATCAGTACATCAGCACTTTTACTGATGATGTCAGTAGATACGACTATGTCTATCTAATGAAACACAAGTCGGAATCATTTGAAAAGTACAAAGAATTCAAGAGTGAAGTACAAAACCAACTTGGCAAGAGTATTAAGATGCTTCGATCAGATCGAGGTGATGAATACCTTAACCAAGAGTTTCATGACTATCTAGCAGAGTGTGGGATCATATCCCAATTTACTCCACCTGGAACACCATAATGGAGTGGTGTGTCCGAGTGGAGAAATTGTACTATAATAGATATGGTACGATCTGTTGGTGCCAGAAGCACCAGATCGAACCTTGGTTTTGAAAATCGCAAAGGGTTCAAAGTTAAGGTTATGTTGTTATCTAATGGATCTGTTAAGTGTGCAAGAAAAGTCCTAGGTAAACTAGGCACAAAGTATTGACTTGCACGGTTGAGCAATAAGTCCTGGTCGTGGACTGGGCACCGAAGACCTGACCAAGGGTTGGGCAATAAGTCCTGGTCGTGGACTGGGCACCGAAGACCTGACCGAGAGTTGGACAATAAGACTTGGTCGTGGACTGGGCATCGAAGTCCTGATCTGAAAGATCGGGCAGAAGTCTTAGCCGACCGAGAGATGCGGGCATAAGTTAAGACAGGTCGACGAACGGGCATCTCGAGATCCAGCAAATCTCGGAGGCCGATCAAAACTCCAACCGGAGTAGCCGGTTGGCAAAAGGTAATTTCTCCTGAGAGGAGTAGGTGAGGACGCGTTCCCCGGAAATGGGAACATTAGGCGTTGGTTCGACATAGAGTTCCATTTTGGAAGCCCAAAGTCAGAACCAAGACAGGGCAGGCTGTTACTTGTACTTAATTTTACTATTACTATTGTTCTAGAACTATCCCTGGTTGCAGGGGCAAAGGTAGGGGTTTTTGCATCCCAAGCGCCTGTGAGGACACAGGCGCCCGAGAACACAGGCGCCTGTATTGGGTGATTCCAGAGTCTACGATGCTGAGCCTCCACGTCAGCATGGGAGGTGCTTGTGAGAAGTCAGGCGCCCTAGACTTCCCAGGTGCCCTGGATAAGGGGATAAGCATTGGCCGAGTCTGAGGATGAGGACGTGCCCAACTCGGCGACATGGCAGGTGCCCTATAGCAACAGGGGCGCCCTAGATATCAGTATAAAAAGGGGTTCACCCCTTTGCTTCCAGACAACACTTTTTCAACTCAAGCACACAAGCGCTCAGTTCTATTTTCTCCGTGCTCGAGTTCCAAGCGCCAACAATGCTCCAGATCGACGACCTGCTGCTCCGACCTTCAAATTCTTTTCCGATCGTCAGTATTCTTTTTAAGTGTTTTACTTAAATTCTATATTCGTGATTCAACTCCTGTAATACATTTTCAAAATATAGAATTGTCCAACAAAAATGGTCAAGGATCGTGGGCCTTGGAGTAGGAGCAGTCAAAGACTCCGAACCAAGTAAAAAGAAAAGGAGTTAGCATTGTTTTAATTTTTTCGCTCCGTAATATTCTTTTCATATCCGAAAGTTTATCGATATTCACCCCCTCTATCGATTCTAAACGATCCCACAAGTAGTATCAGAGCGGGTGTCTCAAATCTGGTGCAACCACCGATTGAGCAATTTTCGGATTTCTTTTTAAATTTTTTTAAAGCGTTCGTAAATTTTCGATCATCGAGGTTGGTGCAACACCACTCGATTTTTATTATTATTTTTTTCTTTCTACCACACTGCTAATCCAAGACAATCTTGGAACAATGTTTTCTTTATTTTTGTAGTCTTTCAGATTAAACTCAATGGCTAATCAAGAATGGAACAATGCTCGCCCACCGCTATTCTCTGGCGAGAATTTCAGATCTTGGAAAGGTCAAATGGAATCTCAATTGAAGGTTCATATGGACTTATTGATGATAATCCAAATAGGATTCACATTCCCCATAGAAGATGGATCATCAATCACCTGGGACAAATTGGATGAATGAACACTCAATAAGATTGAGACAGATGCAAAGGCGACTGCAATCCTACAATGTGGCCTAACCAAAGAACAATTCAAGCTAGTCGAATCATTCGAATGTGCTAATGAGATTTGGGAGATGCTAATCAACCTACACCAAGAGAACTCCGACATCGAGCTCTCAGAAGGGGTACTATCCGAATCATCGGAAGAATCAGGTGAAGAAGAGGAAGATCAAGTAAGCAATCTTGCACTCTCGGCACAAGCACAAGTAGCCGAGACAGAATCAGAACCCGAATTCGAAACCGAATCCAAACCAGAATCAGAAGATGAGTCTAGATCCAAGACTGCAAGAATCAAGGGGGAGATTCCCAATGAGGAATCAAAAGGTAAAATTGTAAATTCAAATTTTAAAAATCATATAATGTGTTACAAATGTAGGGAGAGAGAGTACTATAAAAACAAGTGTCCTACTCGTAAGAGTCATTCCTCACCACCGATGACAAAGGAACTAGTTCCAGGAGCACAAAAGGACTAGAGTCCGATGCTTCAAGTGTCAGGAGCTTGGGCATTACAAAGATGAATGTGTAGAAGGAAGGGCCAAGGATCCAGGACTACCAACCGAGATAAGTAAATTTACTTTATATGAAAATCCAGTTTTTACAATAGATGCTAATATCTTACCCAATCACTCTTGGTCAAATTTAGATATGGATCATACTCAAGTAAATTAATTAAATCATGTAAATTAATTAAGTCAAAATTTAGAAAATTAAGAAAAAAAATGAGACTTTGAAAATTAAAATTGATATGCTAGAAAAACTAATTTATAATCATGCAAACTTAGAAAATCCAGAAATTTCCTCTAATTATGATTTTACTTAGATGATTTTCTTTATTATTGCTTGATGTTTGTTTATTTTTTAGCAATATTATTCTGCTTAGACTTAAGAATGGTTAGTTAAGGATAAGACTTACTTGAATCTTGAACAACATAGTATTAGGAGGAGGTGAGATGTTAGTATTTTAGGGAAGCCTATCTAAGGAGTCAAGTAGGGTAAGGCATACCCTATTTGGTCTGTTTAGTCTGGTGGAACTAGCCGAAGCTACCTCTCTAAATCCTAAGCTAGTTAGACCAGAGTATCTTAAAAAAGTAATTTGAAAATGAACTTTCTTTAAAAGGCTTTGTCTAGGAAAAGGTTGTTGATCAAATTGTTAGTAGGAGCCCTAGAGCCAATTATGTGATGATTGAATAGGGACTTTTTGTATCATATTCTATCATTAATAAAGGCATGCTTGGTTATTATACTTACTTTATTATTTGTGCCAAATAACTAAGTATAATAATGTCCTCGGGTAGTAGGTTCTTATCTACATCATATCGATTGGTTGAATCGATAGTGAGATGATGTAGAGAATACTACACTAAACTATTCATAGTCAAGCATTAATATTCAAGGATAATATTAATGCATGGAGACTAGCATGTAGGTCAATTGATGACTTGAGCTCATAAGTCATGGATATGTGATATCAAGTTGACACATGGGTATACATTAGAGAATGTGTACTGAATTGACCCGTCATGAGAAAGTTTCATAGATTACCATATGGGTGTTATAAACTTTCTCATATGACTATTAGTATGAATAGTCCTTAGACCTGAAGTCACTATGGTTCCCTACATGATGAGTTATGTACTTTGGTATCGTGAAACGTCACCCGTAACAGGGTGGACTATAAAGATGATCACTGATTATATAATAAATCATGCAGAGGGATGTGAGTGATGTAGATGGGATCTAACCCTCCCATATGACGGGAGTGATATCTGTGGGCCCCTTGATCGAGTAGGACTACTAAAATGCATGCCCATGCTCAAATGAGTCAATATGAGATATTGAGCTCATTTGTTTGAGTGAGTCTACTCGGGGATCAATAAACACATAGATTGATCGAGGATGTAACGCCCGTTTTTTTTTTCATAAGCGGCGTTACGTTAACATACTTAGGGCATGTAGACATCATAAGGCAGCGGAATAACTTTAACTTATACATGCCCTGTTACCATTCTTAAGTTAATGACATAGGAACCTTAGCATATTAACTTTGAACTTAAGCATCATATCATATCATGTCATACTTAACGTCATATCATAAGGTTCCATAGGTCATTATTCAGACATATAAGTAACCAAGGTGAAGTTCTAACATAAACAGTAAACATAGAGTTTCCTGGGCCAAGTCACTACTACACACATACGTTCTTGCCCTCCTGCTGCTTCCATCATTGTCCCCTTGAATGATCTGTGGTATAAGGAAATAAGACTATAAGCACACAGGCTTAGTAAGACTCTTTCCTACTCACAAAACCATTCATCATTCATCATCTCATAATGAGCACATGAAAACATTAACATACTTGGTGCTCTACTTAGGACATAACATCTTAAATCACTTATCGTATACATAGCATGGCATGAACATAAACATAGTAGCATTCTAAGCATGGCATAATACTTGGCATGAACATAAACATAGTAGCATTCTAAGCATGGCATAACACTTGGCATGAACATAAACATAGTAGCATTCTAAGCATGGCATAATACTTGGCATGAACATAAACATAGTAGCATTCTAAGCATGGCATAATACTTGGCATGAACATAAACATAGTAGCATTCTAAGCATGGCATAATACTTGGCATTAACATAAACATAGTAACATTCTAAGCATGGCATAATACTTGGCACGAACATAAACATAATGAACATTCTTCCTATCATAACATATGAGCATCTTCTTAACATTATCATGGCATAGATCATTTGTTCTCATGCATATTTCTTAACATGAAGCGTAACATAAAATCTTATCATCATAGCATAATGCATAACATGAATGGAGGCATGAGTGGAATGCATATACATATATGGATGCTTAGTTTAAAATCATACTTTTCATGAACATACTTTTCATAAACATACTTTTTCGTAATGAATGCATGGGCAATGCATATATATCATAAGGATGCTTAATCTTTAAAAACATACTTTTCATTTCTTAAACATAATCATCATAACATCATTTGGGGTCCCCGGCTTGTACCACATACATACATCATAGCGCGCATCCCTAGCAAGTCCGAGGTCGCGAGCCCCAACCTACTAGGGTAAGGACAGCATAGTCGGTAGTCCCCGAACCGAAGCGTTCTTAAGGTGCCCATCCCTGTTACACAGCTTCGGTAGTGACAGAACCGTGGACAACTTCGGTAGTCCAAAACCGGGGCGTTCTTAAGGTGCCCATCCCTTGGACCCATACTTCGGTCCGGTACAAGCCCATACATAAAGTAAAAATACTTTTTATGCTTCATCATTCATAAGACATTCATGGCATCTTTAACATAGCATAACTTGTTACGGCTCGGCCCGTCTACCGGCCCATTTACCGGTCCTCACGACCGTCGTACCGTCGACCATCGACCGTGCCGTTTAGCATATTTATGCCTTAAAGACATAAGCATCATCTTTCATTCATCATACTTGTCATTCATCATTTTCATTCTTAGACATGGCATATGTACACATCATTCATAGAGCATGGCATACATTCATATTATCCTAAAACATGGCATATCATTCATAAACATGACATATCATTCATAAACATGGCTTATCATTCGTAAACATGGCATATCATTCATAAACATGGCATATCATGCATAAACATAGCATATCATTCATAAACATGGCATATCCTTCATAAACATGGCATATCATTCATAAAATGGCATATCATTCATAAACATGACTTATCATTCGTAAACATGGCATATCATTCGTAAACATGGCATATCATTCATAAACATGGCATATTATTCATAACATGGCATATCATTCATAAACATGGCATATCCTTCATAAACATGGCATATCATTCATAACATGGCATATCATTCATAAACATGGCATATTATGCATAAACATGGCATATCATTCATAAACATGGCATATCATTCATAAAACACAAATCACATCTTACCATAGGGCCATTGGGACCCTTACTTGAAATAAATCTTAACTTTTACCCTATTAACCCTTCTTGGCCGAAACTTGTGGAGTCCCAAGGCCATGTGAAAATTCACATAATCACCATCCATCATGCTTATATCATGGCAACACATAAACATATGCTTGAAGTTAAAGACTCAACCTTAACCCTTGGGTCCTTGGGGTTGGCCGAACCATATGGGGCCTCTAGGGTACTCCAAAAATTCCCAAAAATTATACTTAACCTCTACACATCATAAGGGAACATTAAATAACATTATCATGATTTTTAGCATAATTATAGACCTTTAAAACATGGTGGCCGAAACCCTTAAACTCAGGGTTCTTAGTTTTTTGTTTCTTTCATGTTGGCCGAAACCCTAGGGTGTCCTAGGGTACTCCAAAAATTCCCAAAAATTATACTTAACTTCTAAACATCATAAGGGAACATTAAATAACATTATCATGATTTTTATCATAATTATAGACCTTTAAAACATGGTGGCCGAAACCCTTAAACTCAGGGTTCTTAGTTTTTGTTTCTTTCATGTTGGCCGAAACCCTAGGGTGTCCTAGGGTACCCAAAAATTCCCAAAAATTATACTTAACCTCTACACATCATAAGGGAACATTAAATAACATTATCATTATTTTTATCATAATTATAGACCTTTAAAACATGGTGGCCGAAACCCTTAAACTCAGGGTTCTTAGTTTTTTGTTTCTTTCATGTTGGCCGAAACCCTAGGGTATCCTAGGGTACTCCAAAAATTCCTAAAAATTATACTTAACTTCTAAACATTATAAGGGAACATTAAATAACATTATACAGATTTTTATCATAATTTTAGATCTTAAAAACATGGTGGCCGAAACCCTTAAGCATGAGGGTCTTGGTTTTCTTTCCTTTCAACATCCAATTCGAAAACCAACCACTACATCATACTAAAAATCATAAAAAATCATAGGGAACTATTATACCACAGGTGAGGGAGTCTTACCTTGGGGTTTCTAAATTTTTAGACCTTGGATGGAGAGAAGGAAGAAGACTTGATGTCTCTTGACCACACCTAGTCCTTGGATCCTTGTAAGAACTTTAGATCTTGGGAGATGGAGCCTTGGTGAAAACTTTTCCAAGGGGAACTCTTCCTTAGAATTTCGGCTAGAATGAGGAGGGAGGAGGGGAGCAAATGCACTTGATGGTGAATAGAAGTAACCCCCCAAACCCCCTCTTTATAGCTCCTTTAAAGAGGCAAATGAAGAGTCTCTCCATGACCCTTCATCTCCTTCTACTTCTTAACCAACCTCCACTTCATTTACTCATAAGTATTCCTTGCTAGGTGAGTTGGTTAAAGCATTCATGGTTATACAAGAGGTCCAAGGTTCAATCCTTGGCCCATGCACCTTTATTTTTATTTTATTTTTCATTTTATTTAAACCTTTTCCTCTAATTTTCGAAAGTTCCCTTTTATTTCGAAAATTCTCCAAAAAATCACCCATAATTATGCTAATATTCCTAAATAAAATTCTTTTATATTTATATTAATTTTACCTAATTTATATTAATTTTACCTAATTAATACCCATTTTTGGAGCCCATTTAAAGCTCATTAGTACCTAATTTCTCCATTAAAATAGAAAAATTAGGCTAAGACTTACCCATAATCATGCTAATATGCCTAATTAAATCATATTTATATTTATACTAATTATTACCGAAATCCACCTATAATCATGGTACTAAAAAGCCCACATAAAGCCCATTAGTACTTAGTTTTCTCAATTTAAATGAGAAAACATGGATTTTCTAGGCCAAAGTTCTTCTTAATATTTCTAAGTCCCTTGGAAAATTATTTAAACATGCTTAATATTTTAAGAAAATATTAAGAGAATTTTTCAGGTCGTTACAGAGGATGACATGGTCTATGCCTGATTGGTCAATCTATATATCAAGGATAGAAGGACAAGGTCATACATTATCATAGTCACGGAGGTTAGGTCGGATCTCGACTTTCTTGTTACTTGGGTAGCAATGATGCATTGTTAGATGCCGCTCATTGCTTATGTGTCTAAAAGTGGTTTAGCCACATTGCCAATGTCACAAGAACCTATTGGGTCACACACTAAGGACACGATACTTCGGGAGCAAGGGTTGGGAACTCAGGATACTAGTTCGGGAGCTCGGGTCAGGAGCTCAGGGACTTGGTCGGGAGCTTGGGCTGGGAGCTCGGGAGACTTGGTCGGGAGCTCGGGCTGGGAGCTCGGCAGACTGGGTCAGGAGCTCGGGGACTTGTTCGGCAGACTTGATCGGGAGCTCAGGGACTTGCTTGGGAGACTTGGTCGGGAAACCTGGTTGGGAGCTCGAGATGCCCGGTCGGAATTGCAGGAGAAATTTATTAAAGTGTTTAATGAAGGAAAGTGAAAAGTCTCTCTTCATTGAATGAAGAGAAGATGAAGAGTCACATGAAAGGATGTGCTCTTTATTGGCTTTAATGAAGGGAAGTCAAAGAGACAAAGGACTCTTCATATTCATGGGATGAGTATAAATGAGGGCCTAGTCATTTTGAATGAGAGGAGGTTTTCCCTTCTTTCCTTCCTCTGTTCTTCCTCTTCTCCCTCTTGGCCGAAACCCTTTTTGGGTTCTTGGTGGTCTTGTGAACTACCTCATGTTGCTAGCACAACTAAAGTAGTTCTTCCCGAAGTTGAGAGATCGTGTCCGTGTGGATACGCATAGAGGCACGGACGTTTGAACGTGCAAGAGATCCGACGGCACTTGGACGAGCGGGATAAACGTAAGGGCACGCTCCAAAGATATACACTTTAGATAGATCTATTAGATAG
>JAGFNQ010007729.1:0-77669 GCA_024364735.1 Boesenbergia rotunda | reverse complement strand
GACTTGGCTCCATGTGAATCAAATAGGTCAAGATGTAGGAGCTCAAGTGTGGTTGTAATGACCCGGAAAATTCTCTTAATATTTTCTTAAAATATTGAGCATGTCTAGATAATTTTCCGAGGGGCCCACAAATAATTATGTAAAATTAGGCCTAGAAATCCATGTTTTCTCATTTAAATTGAGAAAAACTAGGTACTAATGAGCTTTAAATGGGCACCAAAAATGGGTATTAATTAGGTAAAATTAATATAAATTAGGTAAAATTAATATAAATTAGGTAAAATTAATATAAATATAAAAGAATTTTATTTAGGAATATTGGCATAATTATGGGTGATTTTAGGGAGATTTTCCGAATTTAAGAAATAAAAATAATAAAATAAATGAATTGAAAATAAAATAAAAATAAAGGTGCATGAGCCAAGGATTGAACCTTGGACCTCATGTACAACCATATAAGCCTTAACCAACTCACCTAGCAAAGGATTTCTATGAGGAAATGAAGTGGATATAAGTTGAGATTAAGAAGAAGATGAAGAGTCATGGAGAGACTCTTCATTCACCACCTTAATGGGTTATAAAGAGGGGGGTTTTGGGAGTTATTCTCTTCTCTCCATCAATTGCATTCTCTTCCTCCTTCTTTCTCATCCTAGACGAAATCTACAAGGGAGATTTTCCCTTGTGAAAACTCCACAAGAAGGTCCTACCACCAAGATCTAAAGGTTTCCTAAGGTTCCAAGGCTAGGGGTGATCAAGAGACAACAAGTCTTCCTTCTTCTTCCCATCTAAGGTCTAAAAATCAAGAAATCCCAATGTAAGACTCCCTCACCTGTGGTATAATAGTTCCCTATGATTTCCATGATTTTTAGCATGATATATTGGTTGGTTTTCGAATTTGATGTTGAAAGGAAAGAAAACCAAGACCCTCATGCTTAAGGGTTTCAGCCACCATGTTTTACAGGTCTAAAATTATGCTAAAAATCATGATAATGTTATTTAATGTTCCCTTATGATGTGTAGAGGTTAAGTACAATTTTTGGGAATTTTTGGAGCACCCTAGGACACCCTAGGGTTTCGGCCAACATGAAAGAAACAAAACTAAGAACCTTAAGTTTAAGGGTTTCGGCCACCATGTTTTACACATCTATAATTATTCTAAAAATCATGATAATGTTATTTAATGTTCCCTTATGATGTGTAGAGGTTAAGTATAATTTTTGGGAATTTTTGGAGTAATCTAGGACACCCTAGGGTCTCGGCCAACATGAAAGAAACAAAACTAAGAACCTTAAGTTTAAGGGTTTCGGCCACCATGTTTTACAGGTCTATAATTATGCTAAAAATCATGATAATGTTATTTAATGTTCCCTTATGATGTGTAGAGGTTAAGTATAATTTTTGGGAATTTTTGGAGTAACCTAGGACACCCTAGGGTTTCGGCCAACATGAAAGAAACAAAACTAAGAACCCTAAGTATAAGGGTTTCGGCCACCATGATTTAAAGGTCTATAATTAAGCCAAAAATCTTGATAATGTTAATTTATGTTCCCTTATGATGTGTGGAGGGAAAGTATAATTTCTGGGAATTTTTGGATTACCCTAGAGACCCCATATGTTTCGGCCAACCTCAAGGACCCAAGGGTAGGGTTGAGCCTTTAGCTTCAAGTACATGTTTATGTGTTGCCATGATAAGTACGATAAGTTTATGTTCAGGATATGAATGATGTCATGCTAAGAATGATAGGGTTATGATCACGATAAAAATGATGCTATGATATGTTAGGTTCATGATATGAATGATATGTCATGTTTACGAATGATATGTCATGTTTACGAATGATATGCCATGTTTAAGAATGATATGTCATGTTTATGAATGATATGTCATGTTTATGAATGATATGCCATGTTTAAGAATGGTATGCCATGTTTACGAATGATATGCCATGTTTACGAATGATATGCCATGTTTATGAATGATATGCCATGTTCACGAATGATATGCCATGTTTATGAATGATATGCCACGTTTATGAATGAAAATGATGAATGAAGTTTAAGTATGATGAATGAATGAAAGATGATGCTTATGTCTTTAAGGCATAAATATGATAAAACGGCACGGTCGATGGTCGACGGTACGACGGTCGTGAGGACCGGTAAATGGGCCGGTAGACGGGCTGGGCCGTAACAAGTTATGCTAAGATGAAGATGCCATGAATGATTTATGAATGATGAAGCATGAAAAGTATTTTACTTTATGTATGGGCTTGTACCAGACCGAAGTATGGGTCCAAGGGATGGGTACCTTAAGAACGCCCCGGTTTTGGACTACTGAAGTTGTCCACGGTTCTGGCACTACCGGAGCTGTGCAACAGGGATGGGCACCTTAAGAATGCCTCGGTTCGGGACTACCGACTATGTTGTCCTTACCCTAGTAGGTTGGGGCTCGCGACCTCGGACTTGCTAGGGATGCGCGCTATGATGTATGTATGTGGTACAAGCCGAGGACCCCAAATGATGTTATGATGATTATGTTTAAGAAATGAAAAGTATGTTTTTAAAGATTAAGCATTCTTATGATATATATGCATTGCCCATGCATTCATTATGAAAAAGTATGTTTATGAAAAGTATGTTCATGAAAAGTATGATTTTAAACTAAGCATCCATATATGTATATGCATTCCACTCATGCATCCATTCATGTTATGCATTATGCTATGATGATAAGATTTTATGCTTACGTTTCATGTTAAGAAGTATGCATGAGAATAAATGATCTATGCCATGATTATGTTAAGAAGATGTTCATATACTATGTTTATGATTTCTGCCATGAAAGATGTCATGCTACTATGTTTATGATTTATGCCATGAAAGATGTCATGCTACTATGTTTATGATTTATGCCATGAAAGATGTCATGCTACTATGTTTATGATTTATGCCATGAAAGATGCCATGCTACTATGTTTATGATTTATGCCATGAATTATGCCATGCTTAGAATGTCTACTATGTTTATGTTTATGCCATGTATCATGCCATGCTTAGAATGTTTACCATGTTTATGTGCATGCCATGCTAAAGTGATTTAAGATGTTATGTTTAAGTAGAGCACCAAGTATGTTAAAGTCTCATGTGCTCATTATGAGATGATGAACAATGAATGGTTTTGTGAGTAGGAAAGAGTCTTACTAAGCCTGTGTGCTTATAGTCTTATTTCCTTATACCGCAGATCATTCAAGGGGACAATGATGGAAGCAGCAGGAGGGCAAGAACGCATGTGTGTAGTAGTGACTTGGCCCAGGAAACTCTACGTTTACTGTTTATGCTAGAACTTCACCTTGGTTACTTATATGTCTGAATGATGACTTATGGAACCTTATGATATGACATTACGTATGACATGATATGATATGATGCTTAAGTTCAAAGTTAATATGCTAAGGTTCCTATGTCATTAAGTTAAGAATGGTAATAGGGCATGTATAAGTTAAGTTATTCCGCTGCGTTATGATGTCTACATGCCCTAAGCATGTTAACGTAACGCCGCTTAGGAAAAAAAAAACGCGGGCGTTACAGGTTGGTATCAGAGCAGTTACCATCTCACTACACACACATCAAGCCCTCTTCCTGCAGCTTCCAAGTAAGTACCTCTTTACATATCTTATAATAGGAAGATGCTTTATGATTTTAAGGTATGCCAATATGAATGATATTTATGATGAAAAGTACGTTGCGATATGTAACGACGAATGATACTTTATCTTATTTTAGGAATTAAATATTTAGAATAACATAGGGGTAGGGAAAAAAAACTATAATTTATGATATTATGTATAATCTATAATAAAGCCACATGTAGAAAATTATCTGATAGCCTACCCACAAGAGATTATAACACTATCACCGCATTAGTTCCATGATATTAATACTGATATAATATATAAGACTACCTTAAGTTATTTTATGGTAATATAATAAGTAGGATCTCACCCATTCTATAATAATCATGCAACTAATATAATTCATAACTCGGGCTGAGAACTAATATTTCAGAAGCATACTATTATTAGATTTACCCATAATTAAAATGAGTATATAATTATGATATATGCATATAATTATATCATGGAGTTAATAATGATGTTAGCCAAGTATGTGTCAAGGAGATAATCAGAACTTCGATATATACAGCGATGCTTCCAAGTTAGGACTTGGAGCTGTACTTAGGCAGAGTGGTAAGGTCATTGCTTACGCCTCTAGGCAACTCAAGGAAAATGAGTAGAACTACCCCACTCACGATCTAGAATTGGCTGCGGTGGTTTCGCTCTTAAGATATGGAGGCATTATCTATATGGAGCGCAGTGTAAGATTTATACAGACCGCCAGAGTCTGCGATATTTCTTCACTCGGAAAGACCTGAATATGAGACAACGCCGATGGCTTGAGTTGGTGAAGGGATACGACTGCGAGATCTTCTACCATCCAGGGAAGGCAAACAAGGTGGCCGATGCACTCAGCCGGAAGTCAAGTGCCACCTTGATGTCCATAGCCATATTACCCCGACCACTCGAAGAAGAAATTATGAGTTTTGGGGTCGAGGTCATCACCGGACGACTTTGCACCATGACAATATCACCTACGTTATTTGCGGACATATTGGAAAAACAAAATGGTGATTTGAGTCTGCAGGAAATAAAATAAGAGATCCTAGAAGGAAAGGGCGATGTTTTCCATATCGCCAAAGGGGGAGTACTCTACCTTAGGGATCGTCTATGTATTCCTAATGATCCGGAGCTTCGAAGGGGAATACTGGCAGAAGCTCACGGAACCACTTACTCGATGCATCCAGGATCCACCAAGATGTATCAGGATCTGAAGGAGAGGTTCTGGTGGTCCGGAATGAAGAGGGATGTGGCTCAGGATGTTAGTACTTGCATGACTTGCCAGCAAGTAAAAGCAGAACACCAGCGACCCGGAGGAGATGTAGGTCGCCGGTCTGTTAGTACGAGGGTGGTGAAAAGAAGGAGATGGGGCTCACAACGGATCTCATCAACAGCACCACCCGAGCTATACAGAATATCCGACAACGGATAGAAACTGCTCAGAGCCGGCAGAAGAGTTATGCCGATGTCCGGCGTAGACCCCTGGAGTTTAATGTTGGAGATTGGGTGTTTCTGAAAGTGGCTCCTATGAAGGGGGTGACAAGATTTAGAAAGAAAGGAAAGTTAAGTCTGCGCTATGTGGGGCCGTACCTGATTCTGAAAAGAGTCGGTAAAGTGGCGTATGAGTTAGAGCTGCCTCCAGAGATGTCAGCTATCCATAACGTATTCCATGTGTCCCTGCTGAAAAAGTGTATCCCAAATATGGACCTAGTGATCGAGCCACAGACGGTGCAAGTGCAAGAGGACCTAAGCTATGAGAGCAAACCCATCCAGATTTTGGATAAGGAAGTCAAGAAGCTGAGGAGTAAGGAGGTACCCTTAGTCAAGGTCCTATGGCAAAGTCAACGGTTCGAAGAAACTACCTGGGAACGCGAGGACGAGATGAGGCGCAAGTACCCAGAGTTATTCTAAGTTCGAGGACGAACTTTCACGAGGTATGGGGGATTGTAACGACCCGGAAAATTCTCTAAATATTTTCTTAAAATATTGAGCATGTCTAGATAATTTTCCGAGGGGCCCACAAATAATTATGTAAAATTGGGCCTAAAAATCCATGTTTTCTCATTTAAATTGAGAAAAACTAGGTACTAATGAGCTTTAAATGGGCTCCAAATATGGGTATTAATTAGGTAAAATTAATATAAATTAGGTAAAATTAATATAAATATAAAATAATTTTATTTAGGAATATTGGCATAATTATGGATGATTTTAGGGGGATTTTCTGAATTTAAGAAATAAAAATAATAAAATAAATGAAATGAAAATAAAATAAAATAAAAATAAAGGTGCATGAGCCAAAGATTGAACCTTGGACCTCTTGTACAACCATATAAGCCTTAAACAACTCACCTAGCAAGGGATTTCTATGAGGAAATGAAGTGGATATAAGTTGAGATTAAGAAGAAGATGAAGAGTCATGGAGAGACTGTTCATTCACCACCTTAATGGGTTATAAAGAGGGGGGTTTTGGGAGTTATTCTCTTCTCTCCATCAATTGCATTCTCTTCCTCCTTCTTTCTCATCCTAGACGAAATCTACAAGGGAGATTTTCCCTTGTGAAAACTCCACAAGAAGGTCCTACCACCAAGATCTAAAGGTTTCCTAAGGTTCCAAGGCTAGGGGTGATCAAGAGACAACAAGTCTTCCTTCTTCTTCCCATCTAAGGTCTAAAAATCAAGAAATCCCAATGTAAGACTCCCTCACCTATGGTATAATAGTTCCCTATGATTTCCATGATTTTTAGCATGATATATTGGTTGGTTTTCGAATTTGATGTTGAAAGGAAAGAAAACCAAGACCCTCATGCTTAAGGGTTTCGGCCACCATGTTGTACAGGTCTAAAATTATGCTAAAAATCATGATAATGTTATTTAATGTTCCCTTATGATGTGTAAAGGTTAAGTACAATTTTTGGGAATTTTTGGAGCACACTAGGACACCCTAGGGTTTCGGCCAACATGAAAGAAACAAAACTAAGAACCTTAAGTTTAAGGGTTTTGGCCACCATGTTTTACACATCTATAATTATGCTAAAAATAATGATAATGTTATTTAATGTTCCCTTATGATGTGTAGATGTTAAGTATAATTTTTTGGAATTTTTGGAGTAACCTAGGACACCCTAGGGTCTCGGCCAACATGAAAGAAACAAAACTAAGAACCTTAAGTTTAAGGGTTTCGGCCACCATGTTTTACAGGTCTATAATTATGCTTAAAATAATGATAATGTTATTTAATGTTCCCTTATAATTTGTAGAGGTTAAGTATAATTTTTGGGAATTTTTGGAGTACCCTAGGACACCCTAGGGTTTCGGCCAACATGAAAGAAACAAAACTAAGAACCCTAAGTATAAGGGTTTCGGCTACCATAATTTAAAGGTCTATAATTAATCCAAAAATCTTGATAATGTTAATTTATGTTCCCTTATGATGTGTGGAGGGAAAGTATAATTTCTGGGAATTTTTGGATTACCCTAGAGACCCCATATGTTTCGGCCAACCTCAAGGACCCAAGGGTAGGGTTGAGCCTTTAGCTTCAAGTACATGTTTATGTGTTGCCATGATAAGTACGATAAGTTTATGTTCAGGATATGAATGATGTCATGCTAAGAATGATAGGGTTATGACCACGATAAAAATGATGCTATGATATGTTAGGTTCATGATATGAATGATATGCCATGTTTACGAATGATATGCCATGTTTACGAATGATATGCCATGTTTAAGAATGATATGCCATGTTTATGAATGATATGTCATGTTTAAGAATGGTATGCCATGTTTACGAATGATATGCCATGTTTATGAATGATATGCCATGTTCACGAATGATATGCCATGTTTATGAATGGTATGCCACGTTTATGAATGAAAATGATGAATGAAGTTTAAGTATGATGAATGAATGAAAGATGATGCTTATGTCTTTAAGGCATAAATATGATAAAACGGCACGGTCGATGGTCGACGGTACGACGGTCGTGAGGACCGGTAAATGGGCCGGTAGACGGGCTGGGCCGTAACAAGTTATGCTAAGATGAAGATGCCATGAATGATTTATGAATGATGAAGCATGAAAAGTATTTTACTTTATGTATGGGCTTGTACCGGACCGAAGTATGGGTCCAAGGGATGGGTACCTTAAGAACGCCCCGGTTTTGGACTACCGAAGCTGTCCACGGTTCTGGCACTACCGGAGCTGTGCAACAGGGATGGGCACCTTAAGAATGCCTCGGTTCGGGGACTACCGACTATGCTGTCCTTACCCTAGTAGGTTGGGGCTCGCGACCTCGGACTTGCTAGGGATGCGCGCTATGATGTATGTATGTGGTACAAGCCGAGGACCCCAAATGATGTTATGATGATTATGTTTAAGAAATGAAAAGTATGTTTTTAAAGATTAAGCATCCTTATGATATATATGCATTGCCCATGCATTCATTATGAAAAAGTATGTTTATGAAAAGTATGTTCATGAAAAGTATGATTTTAAACTAAGCATCCATATATGTATATGCATTCCACTCATGCATCCATTCATGTTATGCATTATGCTATGATGATAAGATTTTATGCTTACATTTCATGTTAAGAAGTATGCATGAGAATAAATGATCTATGCCATGATTATGTTAAGAAGATGTTCATATACTATGTTTATGATTTCTGCCATGAAAGATGCCATGCTACTATGTTTATGATTTATGCCATGAAAGATGTCATGCTACTATGTTTATGATTTATGCCATGAAAGATGCCATGCTACTATGTTTATGATTTATGCCATGAAAGATGTCATGCTACTATGTTTATGATTTATGCCATGAATTATGCCATGCTTAGAATGTCTACTATGTTTATGTTTATGCCATGTATCATGCCATGCTTAGAATGTTTACCATGTTTATGTTCATGCCATGCTAAAGTGATTTAAGATGTTATGTTTAAGTAGAGCACCAAGTATGTTAAAGTTTCATGTGCTCATTATGAGATGATGAACGATGAATGGTTTTGTGAGTAGGAAAGAGTCTTACTAAGCCTGTGTGCTTATAGTCTTATTTCCTTATACCGCAGATCATTCAAGGGGACAATGATGGAAGCAGCAGGAGGGCAAGAACGCATGTGTGGTAGTGACTTGGCCCAGGAAACTCTACGTTTACTGTTTATGCTAGAACTTCACCTTGGTTACTTATATGTCTGAATGATGACTTATGGAACCTTATGATATGACATTACGTATGACATGATATGATATGATGCTTAAGTTCAAAGTTAATATGCTAAGGTTCCTATGTCATTAAGTTAAGAATGGTAACAGGGCATGTATAAGTTAAAGTTATTCCACTGCCTTATGATGTCTACATGCCCTAAGCATGTTAACGTAACGCCGCTTAGGAAAAAAAAACGCGGGCGTTACAGTGGTTTGGGTTAAGTTTGATTGGGTTGGTTTATGAGTTGACTTGGTTTGTTTGCCTTGTTGACATGAATTACAGATTGTATTGTCGAAGTTCTTAATTTTAGGTACACCTTTAATTAATCCAAGTTGAGTTATTTTTGAAATTAGTTTGGTATGAGTGTGGCCTAGTCTCCTATGCCAAAGGTTAGTTTCTTCTAATTGAGTCAGAAAATGTTTGGGTACTACGGGTAGATTAATCGTGTAAATGTTATTTTTTCTACTACCCTTAAGTGTTATCTCTAAGTCTTGTACATTTCTAATAAGGCAGTCAGAGTTGGTGAAGGTAACAACATAACCAGTATCACAGAGTTGGCTAATGCTAAGCAAATTGAATTTGAAATTTTCAACCAATAATACCTTCTTAATGATAAAATCTGAGTTAAGTTCAATGTTACATGACCCAATTACTTTAAGTGTAGCATTGTTGCCAAATGCTACTGAGCCTAGATTTTTGAACTTGATTTTGGTGAACTTCAATTTATCCCCAGTCATGTGTCTGGAGCATCCACTATCCAACATCCACTGGTCCAAATCTTTATGTTCCTACACATAAACTATGTTTGATTTGGATCCAATTATGTAGAAGTAGGGATAGATTAAATTGAATTTCACTACCTAGTCCGTCTCACCCACATCTAATGTTATCAAACATGTTGACCTTATGGGTTTTTATGAGATAGGTTTTCAATATAAAAATTGTTTAATTTTTTAAAGACAATTAATTTTGAAAATGATGTATTAATTTTAAAAAAATTATAGAGTTAAGATTATTAATTTTGAAAAGATGTTGAATCTAGGATTTAATTAAAATTTGTGTTAGAATCAAATTTATCAAATAGTAAATTGAATTGAGTTTCGAAAATTGGCTTCCATGTCTTGGCGAGGCACAGACGCCTTCTTTGGTCATAGCCTTATTGGAGCAACAACCCTTTCCTTGGCAAAGCCTTTTACCGAAAGATCATTTTCATATTACTTCTTGAAAAATTTCAGTCTAACTAGCTTAGATTTTAGATCGGTAGCTTCGAGTAGTTCCACCAGACTAAACAGACCAAGTAGGATACGCCTTATCTTACTTGACCTTATTAGAAAGGCTTCCCTAACGTACTATCATCTCACCTCCACCTAATACTATGTTGTTCAAATTTTAAGTAAATCTTTTGTCTTTAAACTAACCATCCTTAAATCTAAGCATAATAAGGAAATTGCAAAAATAAACAAGCAACAAGCAAGCAAAAAAATCATCTAATTATAAAGATGGTTTTTATATTGGCTCCCCCTGGACTGAAGCCTCGATAAGGGTTAGGCAAGATGTGAATCTTGTCCTTAGGGATCCAATACTGGTTTGGTCCAGCTTGTTTATTCAAACATAGCTTTGGGACCCATGCTTGGACTCGGGTTATATGTTGGTTTAATACGGAATAGTAAGACTGTTGTCGCGATTTGGTTCGATAGCCTAGTCCGGATCGATATAGAACAGACTTCTGTTTTCTAAGAATCATGTCAAGATTCTTAGAACCCGAAGTAAATCGTTCGAAGGCAACTCTGAGTTCCTTGACTTGAGTTTTCAAGAAGGAATTCTCTTCCTCAAACTTTTGAACTTGAGTTGAGTTTCCTTCTTGAACTGGTTCGGTCAAGGAACTCGAGTTGACTTCCTCCTTCATGAGTTTGACTTCCTGTCGAAGGGTTTCAACCCGAATGTTGGCTTTTGCCAATTTTCGTGACAAGTAAGAAATTAAATCATACAGTTCAGATTCTGGATAACCTCTTACCATGATTTGTCTGTCCTCCGAGATTGAGAGTTTTTCGGTGCTGACATTCTCGTCCGGTTCTGATTCCGTTCCAGAGTCGATGTTTTCTGAGGCGTTCAAAGCGAGGAGATTCAAGTGAGGAGCTTCTTCTTCTTCTTCAGAGGATGACTCGTCCCAGGTGGCTTGAAGAGTCTTCTTCTTCCGAGCCTTCTTGTTCTCCTTGTAGTAGTCACGAGCTAGCTGGACCAGTTTTGGATGATCCCCTTACTCATCATCTGATTCTGAGTCTGAGTCAGACTAGGGTACTAGTTGAGACTTCTTCTTCTAAGTTCTTCCTTGAGTTTTACCTGCAACAAACGCAATACTCTTCTCAACCAATACAGTATTAGTTTGTTCATGTAATTCTAACTCAAAAAATAATTCATCTAATTTTATTTCAGAAAGATTCCTGGAAACCTTGTAGGCATCCACCATAGATGCCCAGTGTGTTTCTCGGGAATGAGTTTAAGGTATACCTTATTAGATCACAATTTTCGACCTTGTGACCTATGGTGTGCAACCCGTTCATCAGCTCCTGGATCCTTGCGTGGAGCTGTGCTGCAGTTTCACCGTCGTGCATCTTTATCGAGTAGAGTATGTTCAGTAACAGATCCCTTTTGCTTATCCGAGTATTAGACATACCTTCGTGTAGCTCAATCATCTTGTTCCAGAGTTCCCTCGCACTGTTGAAGGATCTGACACGGTTCAGCTCCTCTTTCGCCAGGCCGCATTGTAGTGTTTGTGTAGCTTTAGCGTCGGCCTCGATCTTCTTCTTTAGTGGACCGTCCCACTCATTGTAGTGTTGCACCACACCTTGTGCATTTTTAGGTATCTCCAGTCTAGACTAGATGATGATCCACATGTCCACTTGAGTTTTTAGGTAAACCTCCATCCTACTCTTCCAGTAGGAGAAATCTTCTCCGCTGAAGAGAGATGGTCTGGCGATGCTGTATCCCTCTTGCATGGCCATTTAATTAAACTAAAAAAATTTATAAAAAAAACTCGTTCTAAGACTAAGTCTTGGATTAGTAGTGCGGCGGAAAATACTAATAAGAAAAAATCGAGTGGTGTTGCACCAACCTCGATTAATGAGAAAAAATACGAACGAAATTTTTTTAAAAAATTTAAAAAATCTAAAAAAAAATGCTCAACTGGTGGTTGCACCAGATTTGAGCCACCCGCTCTGATACCACTTGTGGGATCAGTTAGAATCGATAGAGGGGGGTGAATATCGATCGACAAATTTTCGGAAAACTTAGAGTAATTTGCGCAGCGGAAAAACAAATCAATGCCAACACGTTTGTTTTTACTTGGTTCAGAGTCGCAGTCGGCTCCTACTCCAAGGCCCACAGTCCTTGACTGTTTACGATGGGCAATTCTATATTGTGTAAAATTATTACAATTTGAAGTTCGAATATAGAATTAAAATATAGTACTTTAATAAAAAGGTTGTACCGACAACCGAAGAAAATTGAATGTCCAAGCCGCGGGTCGTCATTGGCGCTTGAGTCTTGAGCACGGAGCGTTTGGAGCAGAGCACTTGAAAGAATTCGTAGAAAGAAGTTGTGTCTGAAGCCAAGGGGGTGAACCCCTTTATATACTAGTCGCTGGGGCGCCTGTGTTGAAGGGAGAGCCTGACACGTGGCCCATTCTGTGCGAAACTCAATTCGCAGACTTGGCCAGCGCTTATCCCTTCAACTGGGACGCCTGAGCTGACTGGGGCGCCTGTATGAACACAGGCACCTCATATGCTGTTCTGGAGGCTTACTTCGATTGTGCCTAGAAACACCCTTGTCTGGGGCGCCTGTATCAACACAGGCGCCTGACCTCATTCAAGCGCCTGGGGGCAGGTACTTCCATCCCTTTGTTCCTGCAACCAAGGTTAGTTCCAAACACATAAATAACATATAAATGATATAAGTTAAGCATAGTTTAACAGCCTGAGCTATCTTGGTTCTGACTTTGGGCTTCCGAAATGGAACCCTAGGTTGAACCGATGCCTAGTGTTCCCTCCTATGGGGAACGCGCCCTCACCTACTCTTCTTAGGAGAGTTTACCTTTTTGCCAACCGACTCCTCCGGTTGGACTTTTGCCCAATCCCCCAGATCAGGTCTTCGTGCCCAGTCCGCATCCAGGACTTATTGCCCAGCTTCACTCACCAGGTCTTCGGTGTCCACTCTACAACTAGGACTTATTGCCCAACCTTATGTTAGGACTTAGGTGCCCAGCCTACGGCCAGGACTTATTGCCCAATTCTTAGAACCAGGACTTCGTGCCTAGTGTACCTAGGACTTTTCCTGCACACTTGAGTAGCATTATTAGATCATAATAAAACCTTAACTTCTGAGCCCTTTGCCATTATCAAAACACAGGTTTGACTTTGGTACTTCCGGCACCAACAGTTGGTAGCTTTGAAGTGGAGCCAGATGGATAAATGTAACATGTCCCCCCGCGGGGAAACCATTAACACCCCAACCCCGCTGTGTCGGCTGTTGGAGGACCCGTCCACATAGATCTTCCACATTCCTTCAGCCTTAAACTCTAGGGCAGTCTCCAGCATGAAGTCTGAGAGGGCTTGTGCCTTGATAGCGGCGCGAGGCATGTACTCAATACCGTACTCGCTTAACTCCGTCGTCCATTTGATTAGTTGACTCGAAGCTTTAGGGTTGGTGAGGACTCGTGCGAGCGGGCTGTTGGTGAGGACAACGATGGGATGTGCTAAGAAATATGACCTTAACCTCTGAGCCATTAAGACCAGAGCATAAGCCAGCTTCTCGATCATGGTGTACCGCGTTTCGGCATCCTTTCGGAGATGTCCGAAGAAGTATATGGGATATTGCACCATGCCTTCTTCTCGAATGAGCACTGAGCCTACCGCTTGCTCGGCCACTGATAGGTAGACGAACAAAGTCTCCCCCTCCACTAGTTTATAGAGGATAGGGAGTGCGGCGAGGTAGGTCTTCAGATCCGCGAATGCTTTCTCACACTGTTCATCCCACTCGAACATGACTGCTTTTCTCAGAATCTTGAAGAATGGCAGGGTCTTATTTGCAGATTTGGAGATGAATCTGGATAGAGCCGTGATTCTTCCATTCAGCCTTTGTACTTCCTTGAAATTGCGAGGGGATGGCATATCCAGAATAGCCTTGACTTTTTCCGAATTAGCCTTGATCCCCCTCTCTGTCACCATGTAACCCAGGAACCGGCCGCTCTTCACCCCGAACAAGCACTTAGCGGGGTTCAATTTTAGCTTATTGGCCCTTAGGATGGTGAATGTTTCTTCTAAGTCAGCTATCATGTCGCTTCCCTTGTTAGTCTAGACTAGGATATCGTCCACATACACCTAAATGTTTCTCCCGATCTGATGCCTGAAGACTTTGTCCATCATCCGCTGGTAAGTTGCCCAGTGTTGCGCAGTCCGAAAGGCATGACATTATAGCACTACGTGTCATTGGCTATCACAAAGTTGACTTTCTCCTGGTCTTCGAGGGCGAGCGGAACTTGGTGGTAGCCTTGATAGGCATCTAACATTGAGATGAACTCACAACCGGCCGTAGAGTCCACTAACCTGTCTATTCGAGGCAAGGGGTAGCAATCCTTGGGGCAAGCTTTATTCAAATCTCGCAAGTCTATACAAACCCGCCATTTACCTCCTGGCTTACGGACAAGGACTACATTACCTAATCAGGCCGGGAATTGCACTTCTCTGATGTGCACGACCTTTAACAGCTTATGAACTTCGTCTCGGATAGTCTTGTCCTGTTCTGGCGGAAAGTGTCTCCGCCTCTGCTTCATAGGTCGAGCTCCAGGGGTAACATGCAGGTGATGCATGGATAATGCCAGGGGAACCCCTTTGATTTCTTTGGCGGCCCAGACGAAGACGTATTTATGGCTCAGCTGAGACGGCTTCTTAGTTCTGGTGCAAGGTCTGTGATGATCCTCATAACTCCCCCCTTGTTGAGGGTGAATCTAGACCTCCTCACTCTCGACTTCCCTCCGTTCTTCTTTAGGTCCTTCATCTTCTGCGGGTCGGCAAGATCCATTTGTAAGGCTTCGTAGAACTTCAGTAGGACCTCTCCAGAGGGATCTTCGGAGATCCCGGGGATCTCCTTTTGCTCCATAGCCCCTCGCTATGAAGCGGCTGGCTCCACTTGTTGCTGTTGGAGCGTCTTTTTGATGGTGGTGGCCACCAGGTGATCAAGTTCCACTTTTGTCAGGACAATGGATTGTCCCGCTGGCTCTGTCATCGGTGCTCCTTCTGGTGCTTTACTGGTTTCCCACAGACGGTGCCAAACTTGTTCCTGAAGGAATCGATGTCGATGACCAGCCACCAAGGTTCAACCCATGCGGACGCTGACGCTAGAGGAGAAACTTAATTATTTGTGGATAAAAATGAGGTGGTAGCGATATGGATGAGTTGAAAATTTGGTATTGATAAGATAAGAATTAGTGGAGATAAAATAGATGAGGTATGGTTTAGATTCAATGTATTTGAAGATAGTACTTATCCAATAAAGCTTATAAATATATAATGTTTCTAAGAGATTTGCAATGTAAAAAAAATTCTTGAGTAGTCTACCTACATCTCGTTTGCCTTCTTCTACAGAGTTTTTTTCCCCTTCTCATTTCCCAACAATTTTTCCCTTCTAATTTCCGAACAAATTCATATCAGAGCCACGTCGATGCTTCCTATCTCTCGTCTTGCTGACTTGAAGTATGGTAATTGGAGTATCCAAATGAGTGCCTTACTTGAGAGCAAAGGCTTGTGGGATATTGTTGAAGGAGGATATAAAGCGCCTCAAGAAGGAGTCAACCAAACGGAGGCACAGAAGACAACAATGGTGGAACAAAAAAGAAAAGATAAGAAAGCTCTTTTCTTTATCTATAAAGCTCTTGATGAAGCTACTTTTGAGAAAGTAGCTGAAGCTACAACTTCCAAGAAGGCATGGGAGATCCTACAAGTAGCATACAAAGGTGATGAAAGAGCAAAGAGTATTCGCCTTCAAATCTTGAGAGGGGAATTTGAATCGTTGGAGATGAAAGAGTCTGAAAATGTATCAGACTATTTTACAAGGGTATTGGTCATTGTCAACCAATTGAAAAGAAATGGCGATGGCATTGAAGATAGTTGCGTCATAGAGAAAATTCTACGTTCCTTGGAGCCAAGGTATGACTATGTAGTTACGACCATAGAAGAATCAAAAGATGTAAAAGAAATGAAGGTGCAAGAACTATTAAGCTCTCTACAAGCTCATGAAGCAAGAATGCAAAGAAGACGGAGAGAGCCTTTGGAGCAGGCTCTACAAACCAAGCTCACGATTGTTGACCAGAAAGAAGAGTCAAAGACCGAAGGTTCGCGAGAAAACGGCGGTGGCCGTGGTGATTTCCGTGGACGTGGCCGAGGTAGAGGCTGTGGCAGGGGCTTTGCTCGAGGCCAAGGAAGAAGTAATGACAACAATCAAGGTGGAGGCCAAAGGTATGACAAAAGAAATGTAAGTTGTTATACTTGCAACAAATTTGGACATTATGCAACAGAATGTCGCTCTAACAATGTGCAAGGAAATGCTAATTATGCATCAAAAGAATGTTGGGTATGGCTTGGCGGGTTTCCTAAGTGAATACTCGGCCGATCCGAAAGATCTCTCCATGTCTACGGATTAAAAATTAATCCGAATGGAGACCCGTCTCCCATCAGTCATCTCGTGTCATATCGAACGATCCAAATCACAACTCGGCCAATTACCAAAATCGGCCTTGTGATTTGCTTGACCGTTCAACTGTGGAAAAGGCGACGAGTTGATCGCCGACTTTTATGTTTATGGTCGAGGTCAAGTTAGTTAATTAACAACTATGATACGAAATCAAATTAATAAACTAACACACATGAAATGATGAGGCAAATGAATAAGGCACAAAATACGAATGAAGGAGCCAAGGAAGAATTATACCTTCCAATACCTTACGATCTTCTACCGTATGACCCTCCCCTCTTAGACGTCGTGTGGGCGACGATCTACCAAGACCTGTGGTCACCAAGTTGATCCATTCTCCTTGCGCCAACCATGCCCTAACAAAAGGGATGTCGCCGACCACTGCAAGGAAAATAATCCAAACACAAACCCTACTTAAACGATTTTTCTTCCCTTGAGAAAAATTGCGTAAACAACTTTTCTCCCTTGAGAAAAATCGCTGCTCCCTCTCAAACTCAAACAATTTTCTTCCCTTGAGAAAAGTTGCATAAACAACCTCTCTACCTTTGAGAAAATTGTGTGAGCAACTTCATCCAACGAAGGTTGCTTAACCAACCTTCTTTCTCTCTCAAAAGCTGCTGTGTGAGCCACCTTCTTCATCGAGGCAACCGAAGGTTGAGCAACCTTCTTGCCCGAAGCCGAAGAAGCATGCCTGCTCACGCAAATTTGTCTTATCCATCGAGAACATGAAGGTTGAAGGTAGGCAACCTTCTTTCTCTTGCTTCCACGCGTGGGTGGAGAGGAGACAACACAGCAGCATCTGCCCACGCATGCAATGAAAAAAACATAGCAGCCTTTTTTTTTCTTGCTGTCGTCCACGCACAGATGGAGAAGACAAAAATGCAGCAGCTGCATGCTACCGTCCACACACGGATGGAGAAGACCAAACCCGCAACAGTCCACGCGTGGATGGAGAAGGGAAATTGCAGCCGATGCATGCAGTCCACACGTGGTTGGAGAAGAGAGCAACCGCCTAGCCTCTTCAGCGCCGCTCAACCGAGAGAGATAGGGAGAGAGAGAGGAGAACAATCTAGGTTTTTCATGTGCTCTCTAGGATTAATTTTCTAGATTAATTAACCTCTTGGTTTCATGCCACCATGGGGTATATATAGGGCTACGGTAGGGACCATGAGGAGGAGTTGGATCTTGGCCTGCTAATGGACCCGGTCCATTAATGAGGATCCATTCCACTAAAGGACCCCCATTGAATTACCTCACCAACCCTCATATTTACATATTGGCTCCACTTATTACGAGTCATCCATCCCCCGTGTTTAAGATCTCGAATGTCCATTAATTAATTTAAATTACTGATAATTCAAATTAATTAACCTCTAGATCCTTGACTAGTACCACTCGACCTTATCATCATGCCGGATCAAATCCACGTGTAGGGTTTAGCATGATGAACCTTTCGAGCTCATCAAGGGGGTATCATCAACCCGACTCACCAGGACCCGGATTCCGTCAATAATCAACAACACTTCATATTACTAATATTATCTCCCAACTTACAGGGCCTATCGATCTAACAGAATAGATCTCACCCATTGGTAAATCAAAGAAATAATAAATAATAATATATGCCCGTTATTATATCGGGATTAAGGGATCGTACTCCATAATAATATCTTGAGGTCTTATCCAATTATCGAGTCAGTACAAATTGGATAACCTTGGATTTTGGTCCTACCCAATGTACTCAAAGCACACTAGTGTAATTCTATTGTCAAGACCAACCACACCTAATTACACTACAACCATCCCGATGGGTTGTCCAATTCCATCTCGGTTGTGGGCCTCTATTTTATACTAAGCAAGGAACTGATAATATGATCTTCTGTGTGATACCACACACCATGTTATCTACAACGCAAAGTAATTGGACTTCATGCATGTACTAATGTAAACAAGCACCTAGTGTAGTTGTGATTCTCTTTTCAAAAGGAAGATGTTCATATAAAGAAATTCATGTCTTTCAGTATACACATCTTACAATCTCCCATTTATACTTAAAGACATTGTTGTTCTCAAAATGCCATACATCTGACTCTCTGATCCTCCATATGCCTAAAGCTCTCGCTATCAAGGCCTCAATGAAAAGATTCCCCAGGTTGTCCCCTGATGTAATCTAAGCAATAACATATTTTCCTCTCCTGGGTGGTACTTGCGCTCTATGTGTTTACTCGCCTAATGGGCTCGTGATTCCTTCAAGTTTGCAACTGCACCATTTATTTATCACAACAAAATGTGATAACTTTGAGCAAATCAGGAATCACATCGAAGTCCATCTTGAGGTTCCTGAACCATGTAGCTTTCTTGGCTGTCTTAGAGACTATCATCCATCCAGCTTCCATGGTGGAGTCCATCACGCAGCCGTTGCGCGACACTCCCCAACCTATGGTTCCACCTCCTAAAGTAAACACAAAACCCCGAGGAATACTTATATTTGCCCCTATCCGACTAAAAATTTATATCCGTCTAACCCATAGGGAATTGGTCTATCCGGGAAACCAACTTATAATCCATAGTCCTTCTCAGGCACTAATATAAGTTTTTACCGCAATCCAATTTCCTTGACCTGGGTTACTCTGATATCTGCTAACTATGCTCTCGGCAAAGCAGATATCCGGTCTCATTTTTAGCATACATGAGGTTTCCTATAGCCGATGCTAAAGGAGCCGCCACTACCCGCTCTATCTCCTTTGATAATCTAAACATATCTCCTTAGATAGAGTAGCTCCACTGCTGAAAAGTTTGAAACTTTTCTTGGAGGTTTCCATGCTAAAACGAGTTAAGATACTGTCTCTGTATGAAGCTTGGGATCAGTACAACATCCTTCTCTGGTGATCCCTTAGAACTTCGATCGCCAAGGATGTGTCCTGCTTCTCCCAAGTCCTTCATATCAATTGTTTGGACGACCATACCCTTACGTCTGATAATACTTTGTCATTGTTTCCAACTATCAAAATATTAACTATGTATAGCACAAGAACCACTACGTTTCTGTCACAATTCTTGCATACACAAATCTCATCCGTCCTTTGAACAAATCCATATAACTGGATTATCTCTTCAAAGCGGATGTTCCTCGTCATAGGTCCAGGGATCTTGATTCATGGTAGCCAGGGACCGAGTCTGAAGACTCTCCCAAGAACATGAATCCTTTAGGTTGACTAACAACCCTCCTACTATGACGAGGTACCACCTGTGTATCTTTTGTGACACACGGTGCAGTGACTTGTGGTGCATCCTCTTGTACAGTTGGTACAAAGGTCAGAACATCCCCTCTTAATTCTTCAAGAACTAGTCTACTCATAGGCTTATGGTTCATCACATAGTCTTTTTCTAAGAATCTGGTATTTGTCCCAATGATTACCCTCTGATCCTTAGGACTATAGAACCTCCATTTGTTCCTCTAGGATAGCCTACGAACAAGCGCACGAGATTTCAATCTTATCAGTATCCCCTCTCGGTACATATGCTAAGTTATCCCATGTCCGAAGAAGTCTTAGACTTGGCTTTCGCCCAGTCCACACTTCTACAAGAGTAGGAGGCACTGACCTAGATGGTATCAAGTATGTACGCTGTCGTTTCCAGAGCATATCCCCAGAATGAATCCGGCAACTCGGAGCAGCTCATCATTGTTCTAACCATCCCCATAAGAGCCCTTTTCCTTTTGCTTTACTGCACTGTTCTGTTGGGGTGAATCGGGTGCAGTCAATTGGGATTGAATCCCAGCCTCTAATAAGTAAGTCCTAAACTATCCCAAGAGGTACCCACCACCACGATCCGATCGTAATGTCTTGATACCTTTACCTTGATGTTTCTCCATAACCGTCTCGAATTCTTTGAACCAATCAACGATTCAGACTTGCGGCCATTAAGTAAATGTATCCATAACTTCGAATATTCGTCTCACGAAGTATTCAAAGCTACCTCTATCCTGGATAGGCATAGGACCACATAAATCAGAATGAACTGAATCTAACATATCTTTGGCTCTATACCCCTCGGCCTTGAAAGGTCTCTTGGTCATCTTACCTTCCAAGTAAGATTCAAAGGTTGGGAAGCCTCCCACCACCAATGAACCCGAGGGCCCATCGGCTATCGACCTTTGAATCCTACTAAGGTTAATAAGACCAAGCCATAGATGCTAAAGGTATGTTTGGTTCATCTCGGAAGGAACCTTTCTCTTTGGTTAGATGATGAGTTATTAGCTATTATTTGCATCATGGGAGACTTTGGTTTTAATGTGTACCAATTGCTTATCAATGTACCTGAATAGATAATCTTTCTATTCCACTTTTCATAAAAAGTAATAGAATATCTTTTATTTCAGAAACTGAACCAAAGTTCTTTCTGAAAAATTAGGTACATAAAAGCAATCTTTAAAACCAAAATTTTATTTTCCTATCTAAAGAAAAATAAATAACTTCCACTGCAATAGTTGCCACCTCCGTAGCATATCCCATATAGACGGTAATCTCTTCCTTAGCTAGTCATTGGGCTTCCTGGTACGCCTGCAAAGAATTGCAGGCATATTTAGAGGCATCCGTATCTACCCACCAGGTACCGGTAGATAACACCGCTAAACATGTTACAACGACAACAGAAAAAGATATACCTTTCTCTTGACAATGGGGGCAGTTCACCTTTCAATGTCCAGCCTGCTAGCTCGTGAAGCACTTGGTTTCTTCACACCAACCTGAGGTCCCTGCGATTCTGCTGCCTTCTTGGACTCACCTTGTTTCTTGTTCTTCCTGCCTTTCGGCACTGAATTAGAAACCATCTGAGTGACCAAGGCCTGCGAACCCTGACGAAAGACCCCTCTGTCACCTGGAATTCTCCTAGTAGTTCCCCAATGTATACTCATGCATATGCATGTTATAGTTGAGCCGGAACTGCTCAAAACTTCTTGGCAGAGATTGGAGTATTATATCGACCTGGGTTTTCCCGTCGATTTATCCTCCAAGATCCTCAATCTCATTGAGGTGGGTCATCATTTTTAGGACACCCTTCGAAGAGCACATATTTGTACTCTTCATCAGTAAGGACAATATCTAGGTTTCTTTTCCAGTCTATGTAATTGGGTCACTAAGTTTATTTTCCTTAAGTATTATAGCTAGTGGGTTAAAGACTTTATGAAAATCCTGAGAATCACAATACACTACTTTAGAAATAAAAAATAAATTGATTCCTCAAAATAATTAATTTTCAAAATCAACCAACATCTCAAACGCCAAGAATTTGCATGCCATGTTAGTGTGGACGTATACAAACCATACATTCGTTAGAGAAGGTTTTACCCATCAGTCTTACTATATTGTCAACCTAACTTTTTGACAAGTAAGACTAATAGTTGGTCAACTTCGGCCCTACAATTTATTAGCAGTGACTCCGTTGGAGAGGATACTAATAATTGTATCTAAGTGTTTATCATTGCACGACACTAAGGGAACTATTTAGGATTATGTGCCTTCCGTCGGGGAAGTCCACACGCTCTTCAATAATCCCCTATAATCTTTTCTGAACTTGTGATCCACAGAACAAGTCTATTCGTTATGGAGGAAGACACTCAGAGCCAACGCGCGAGTTTGTTCGCATCACATATCAGATTGCAATGGAGGACGTGGGACCCTTAGGGTCCCTCTCCCACTTAGTAATTTATCTTAAGGAATTTTCTAGCACTACCACACAACCAAGCACATAGCCAATCAACATGAAAAAAAACATAGAGAAAATCTTAGATTTTCCAATTTTCATGGCCCTTGGTCTCTAATGCACCTCCAGTCGTGTCGTCACTTCGTCTGCTCCTCCCTTCCTTCTGCGCAAGCTACCACGAGGGATTTCCATGCCGAAATGACTAGCTAATTATTTACATCATCGATCCTATACTCCTCGAGGGAGTGTACATGAAATCTAGATCAACTATAAATAAATAACTCGGCTAAATATGCGTCGTATTTAATTACAAAAATTAAATACCTAGCCTCGTCAACCCCGAGGATTAATTAATTACAGAAATATGTAAACCAATCACACAACACATATTTGGCCATGAAGTTGGAATCTCGTGCCTGCATCACAAAGTTAGCCTACGCACATCCACGCATCATCCAGCAAAATAAAATGTATGAATTGCAAAAATTAACTAACCCTAAACACACAAAGTCGAAAACCTCAGCTCTGATACCAATTGTTGGGTATGGCTTGGCGGGGTTCCTAAGCGAATACTCGGTCGATCCGAGAGGCCTCTCCATGTCTACGGATTAAAAATTAATCCGAATGGAGACCCGTCTCCCATCGACCATCTCATACCGTATCGAATGATCCAAATCACAACTCGGCCAATTACCAAAATCGGCCTTGTGATTTGATTGACCGTTCAACCACAGAAAAGGCGACGAGTTGATCGCCGGCTTTTATGTTTATGGTCGAGGTCAAGTTAGTTAATTAACAACTATGATACGAAATCAAATTAATAAACTAACACACATGAAATGATGAGGCAAATGAATAAGGCACAAAATACGAATGAAGGAGCCAAGGAAGAATTATACCTTCCAATACCTTACGATCTTCTACCGTATGACCCTCCCCTCTTAGACGTCATGTGGGCGACGATCTAACAAGACCTGTGTTCACCAAGTCGATCCCTTCTGCTTGCGCCAACCATGCCCTAACAAAAGGGATGCTGCTGACCACTGCAAGGAAAATAATCCAAACACAAACCCTACTTAATCGATTTTTCTTCCCTTGAGAAAAATTGCGGAAACAACTTTTCTCCCTTGAGAAAAATCGCTGCTCCCTCTCAAACTCAAACAATTTTCTTCCCTTGAGAAAAGTTGCATGTACAACCTCTCTACCTTTGAGAAAATTGTGCGAGCAACTTCATCCAACGAAGGTTGCTTAACCAACCTTCTTTCTCTCTCAAAAGCTGCTGTGTGAGCCACCTTCTTCATCGAGGCAACCGAAGGTTGAGCAACCTTCTTGCTTGAAGCCGAAGGAGCATGCCTGCTCACGCAAATTTGTCTTCTCTTTCGAGAACATGAAGGTTAAAGGTAGGCAACCTTCTTTCTCTTGCTTCCACGCGTGGGTGGAGAGGAGACAACACAGCAGCATCTGTCCACGCATTCAATGAAAAAAACGTAGCAACCTTTTTTTTCTTGCTGCCGTCCACGCACAGATGGGACAAGACAAAAGCGCAGTAGTTGCATGCTGTCGTCCATGCACGGATGGAGAAGACCAAACCCGCAGCAGTTCACGCGTGGATGGAGAAGGGAAATTGCAGCCGATGCATGCAGTCCACGCGTGGTTGGAGAAGAGAGCAGCCGCCTAGCCTCTTCAGCCCCGCTCAACCGAGAGAGAGAGGAGAATAATCTAGGGTTTTCACGTGCTCTCTAGGATTAATTTTCTGGATTAATTAACCTCTTGGTTTCATGCCACCATGGGGTATATATAGGGCTACGGTAGGGACCATGAGGAGAAGTTGGATCTTGGCCTGCTAATGGACCCGGTCCATTAATGAGGATCCATTCCACTAAAGGACCCCCATTGAATTACCTCACCAACCCCCATATTTACATATGGGTTCCACTTATTACGAGACATCCATCCCCCCGGGTTTATGATCTTGAATGCCCCCGTTAATTAATTTAAATTATTGACAATTCAAATTAATTAACCTCTGGATCCTTGACTAGTACCACTCGACCTTATCATCATGTCGGATCATATCTACCTACAAGGTTTAGCATGATGAACCTTTCGAGCTCATCAAGGGGGCATCATTAACCCGACTCACCAGGACATGGATTCCGTCAATAATCAATAGCATATCATATTATTAATATTATCTCCCAACTTACCGAGACTATCGATCTAACAGAATTGATTTTGCCCATTAGTAAATCAAAGAAATAATAAATAATAATATATGCCCGTTATTATATTGGGATTAAGGGATCGTACTCCATAATAATATCTTGAGGTTCTATCTAATTATCAAGTCAGTACAAATTGGATAACCTCGGGTTTTGATCCTACCCAATGTACTCAAAGCACACTAGTGTAATTCAATGGTCAAGACCAACCACACCTAATTACACTATAACCATCCCGATGGGTTGTCCAATTCCATCTCGGTTGTGGGCCTCTATTTTATACTATGCAAGGAACTGATAACATGATCTTCCGTGTGACACCACACACCTGTTATCTACAACACAAAGTAATTGGACTTCGTGCATGTACTAATGTAAACAAGCACCTATTGTAGTTGTGATTCTCTTTTCAAAAGGAAGATGTTCATATAAAGAAATTAATGTCTTTCAGTATACACATCTTACAAAGAAGGCTATGACAATGATGTGGTTTTGCTAGCAAGGAAGGATGGAGATTCCACAAACAAGAATTTATGGTATTTAGACTCCAGGGCAAGCAATCATATGTGCGGGCGTAAAGATATGTTTGTCGAGTTGGACGAAACGGTGAATGAACAAGTCTCATTTGGAGATGCTTCCAAAATCCAAGTAAGAGGCGTTAGTAAGATTCTCATCAAACTTAAAGATGGAGCTCACACATATATCACTGATGTTGATTATGTGCCCGATATGAAAACAATTATTATTAGCCTTGGACAATTGCTTGAAAAAGGTTTTGATATGTAACTAAAGGATGGTAGTCTTCGGTTGAGAAAGCAAAACAAACTTATTGCTCATATTTTTATGTCTAAAAATAGGATGTTTCTCTTGATATTAATCATATTACTGCAAAGTGCTTAAGTGCATGCATGAAGAACAGTACGTGGCTATGGCATATGAGGTACGAGCATGTGAACTTTAGAGCTCTAAAGCTTCTTTCAAGCAAAGGAATGGTAAATGGTCTTCCTCATATTGATGCTCATGAGGATATTTACGAAGGGTGTGTTCTTGGCAAACACCCAAGAGCAAGCTTTCCAAATGAATCGCACAGCCGAACAAAGAAGCCTCTTGAATTCATTTATACAGATATATGTGGGTCAATCACTTCGGCCTCCTTTGGAGGTCGTCGGTATTTCCTAACCTTTATTGACGATTTCAGCAGGAAAATCTAGGTTTATCTTTTGATGAATAAAGACGATGCTTTTGAGAAGTTTAAGGAATTCAAAGGATTGGTAGAAAATCAATCCAGCTATACTATCAAGGCGATGCGGTCAGATCGTGGTGGTGAATTCACATCAAAAAAATTCTGCAAAAATCATGGCATCTGGAGGCCTTTAACTGCACCTTACTCCCCTCAACAAAATGGAGTTGCTGAAAGGAAGAACCGAACTATTCTTGACATGGTTCGAAGTATGCTAAGAACGAAAGAAGTGCCTAAAGAACTTTGGGCCGAAGCGGTAAACTGTGTTGTTTATTTGCTAAATAGATGTCCTGCAGGGAATCTAGAAGGAGTTACACCTCAAGAAGCATGGACCGGATACAAGCCTTGTGTATCTCATTTGAAGATCTTCGGGGGTATTGCCTATACACACATTCCGGATCAACGAAGAACGAAGCTTGATGACAAAAGCTTACCTTGCATTTTTATTGGCTACGATGCAAGATCGAAGGCTTACAGACTCTATAATCCAGTGAACAAAATGATTATGATAAGTAGAGATGTTGGATTTTAAGAAGATGGTGCTTAGAATTGGAGCACTAATATGGTGATGATTCAAGAAGAAGAGCAAGTGAAGGAGAAAGAATCAACTCCACCACCGTCGCCTACCTCTTCATCATCTTCGGATGAAGAAGAACCTCCTCCACAAAAGACAAGGAGTCTTCGAGAATTATATGAGGTGACAACTCCACTTAATCTCATTTGTCTTTATGCTAATGAAGAGATTATATCTTTTAAAGAAGCTATTAAAGATAGCAAATGGAAGAAAGCCATGGATGAAGAGATGAAGGCAATTGAGAAGAATGAAACTTGGCATCTTACTACTTTGCCCGATGGCCACAAACCCATTGGTGTGAAGTGGGCTTATAAAGTGAAGAAAAATGCTTAAGGAGAAATAGAAAAGTACAAAGCACGACTTGTGGCAAAAGGCTACAAACAAAAGGCCGACATTGACTACGAAGAAGTATTTGCTCCCGTTGCCCGAATGGAAACTATAAGGTTGATAATCTCCTTAGCCGCTCAACTAAAGTGGAAAATATTTCAGCTTGATGTCAAATCGGCATTTCTTAATGGCTATCTAGAAGAAGAAGTCTATGTTGAACAACCGGCTGGCTATATCAAGGGGGGCAAGAAAGAAAGGTGTTGAAGTTGAAAAAAGCTCTCTATGGCTTGAAGCAAGCACCGAGAGCATGGAATTCAAGAATTGATGCATACTTCAAAGAAAATGGCTTTATGAAATGCTCTTATGAGCATGCTCTTTATGTAAGAGTAGATAATGGTAACATCTTATTGGTATCATTATATGTAGATGATCTGATTTTGATAGGAAATTCACCTCAAATGATAAAAACGTTTAAGAAAGTTATGGCAAAAGTGTTTGATATGACCGATATGGGACTTATGTGTTGGACCCCGAATGGCTAGAGAGGGGGGGTGAATATAGCCAATCACTTGGACTTAACGACTTATAGAATTTTTGCACTCAAATTTATCAGTAGCACAGCGGAAGAAACAATGGAAACAGATAAGTGCAGAAAACAAAAACAGAAAACGAAAGCAAATAACCACAACTAGCAGGATCGCTAACAAGGAGGGTTTACAAGGTTCGGGGATAACTTGCCCCTACTCCTTGGCGTGCCCTTAAGGTGGGTGATCCCTTGATCGTCGGCAGATTAAGCCCCGGTTAACACCAGATAGAAAACAACCTCCTTCTCGGTGGAGAAACCTCTCCACAGCGTTTCAATCACAGATATAGGTTTAAGCACAATGAAACACCAGAAAGATCTTACTTAGCACTTAGCAAAGACAGGAACACAGCAGGCTTCTCCAAGCTCCACCCAGCGATGATCTCACGCAAGAATCCCTTTCTCCGTGTCTTCTCGCTGTTGGACTTCAAGTCTCTTGTTCCTTCCTCCAAGTGCTCAAGCAAGGAGTGGTTGCTTCTCAGATCTCAACGGCTTGCTCAGGAATGATGGAACAGCAAGATCACAAGCACGCAGCAAGCCACAAGAACTTCACAGCAATACTGATTCGCAGAGTTGTTGAAGACTTCTCACGACCAGCACTTAAGTCTTCTCCACACAGCTCCAGGTCACCATCCCACAGCAGCCTCCAGCTGCTCTTCTGCAACCACCAGCCACCACTGAGCCCTTCTGGACCTCCTGAGCTTCCCTCAGACCTGCCCCAGACAGCAGCTCCAGCCAGCGCCAGCGCCCGTTGTAACTTGGGATGGAAAACAGACAAACCTGCTCCAAAGAAAGACCACCATTGACTCTCCTTGAGTGTTTGAATCCTTCCCTGTCACCTGCAGCTTAATCAGTGGGTTAGACCAGCATATCAAGCAAGAAATCAAAGATCAGAGATCAGCCACAGTGTATCAGATATGCTCAGACGCGATCAAAGCGTCTGACAATGTAATTTGAATTAAAGTGATCGGTCACCGGACCGATCAGGGCTCGTGGGTCGGTCACCTGACCGATCCACCGCTTCGCTGGGACTCCCAGCTCTCGCGGCAACACAAGCCTGATCAGTCACTGGACCGATCAGAGTGAAGCTTGATCGATCACCAGACCAATTAGAGTGATGCCTGATCGGTCCCTCAGACCGATCAGGTCCGATGAATACTAATCTCGAAAATCAGATCCTAAGTCTCTGATCGGTCACCAGACCGTTCAGGAGCTGGTCCGCGAGGGAACTCAACTCACTGTTCACTCCCTGATCGGTCACCAGACCGATCAGGAGTAAAACAGTGAGGAAGCTGCCTGCTCCCTGATCGGTCACCGGACCGATCAGGAGCCAAGCAACAAGGCAACAGCCTGCTCCCTGATCGGTCACCAGACCGATCAGACATCGCTGGATCGGTCACCAGACCGATCCACTAAGGAGCAGTGTGCCAACCTCCCTGATCGGTCACCAGACCGATCCAGGGATGCAGACCTAGCCTTCCAAGCTGGGATTTTTCCATCTAACCCTCCAAGTTGGGACTTTTCACCTAACCCTCCAAGTTAGGACTTTTCACCTAGCCCTCCAAGCTAGGACTTTTCACCTAGCCCTCCAAGCTAGGACTTTTCACCCAACCCTTCCGAGTTAGACCTTTTCCACACTTAGCCCTCCAAGCTAGGATTTTTCACCTAACCCTCCAGTTGGGACTTTTCACCTAACCCTCCAAGTTAGGACTTTTCACCTAGCCCTCCAAGCTAGGACTTTTCACCTAGCCCTCCAAGCTAGGACTTTTCACCCAACCTTCCGAATTAGGATTTTTCACCCAACCTTCCGAATTAGGACTTTTCACCACCTGGCTTCACTCACCAGGACCCGGCTTCATGACACACCCAAAATATACTAATTAAAGTTGTCACGAAATGTATGGGCTCATCAAATTTAGAATTTATAAATGAATGAATGAATAAAATGCTGGAAACCCTTTTTACAATTAGAAATATGAAAATGTAATATAGGGGCCACAGGTCGTATTTTTCTCGGGGCTAGTTGACGTTGTTTGATTCAAGCTCGTATTTATGTGTCGTTTGTGTTTTCGGGTTTCAAATCAAAATTGGGTTTTAGATCGCAAACAAGAATGAAATCACAATGAAAGGGATAATAACTTAACCATGAAACTTAACCCAAGCACTTCAAACGATTTTGATCTTAATTGCAACTTAACCTAATTGAGAGAGCAATCTGATTTAAGGCAAATCAAATGCTAAGCAATGAAACAACAAATCAAGCAATCTAAAAACAATCCAATACAAATCAATACCGAAACTCACTTGATACCAAGTGCCTTCAACTAGAAATGATATGCAGAATTTAACCTTGAAATTCAGATTCAAGTGGGATTTAAAACAATTTGTTTTCAAGCTCAATAGCACACTTAAAAGTATGTTTAAACTTGATACATTTCAATGCTGGAACTAAGCTTGATAAAACATGCAGAAATTGAGTTGACTTGCCACCAAAGTGCAGGAACTAATGTGCCAAACTGCAGAAATGTACAAGCTGGATGATGCAAAACAGAGACTCAGATTTGAGTTCAATGGCAGAAGTGGAGACAACCAATTAGGATCCAATCAAATGTAACAGGATAGGAACAATTCTGAGTTCAGAAACAGGAATACATTGCTGTGCAGAAATGAAATGCTGAGAAAATACTGGCTGAATTTGCAGAAACGTGAAGACAGGTATACAGCTATATATTTGGTGTAACATCAGATAAAACTACTGAGCTAGAAGGTGACAATCCAAGGTTCAGATAAGATTCACAAGAGATAGACATCACTTGACACAATTCAAGATTAAAAATCAGAACTTACACAACCTGCAGAATGGAATTTGATACACATGAAATAACTCAAGCTGTGACTAATGCATATTTGGAACTGAACTCAGAAATTATACTAAACAAATCAGCTTAACAAGCTCAGCTACCAGTGGAGTGATAAGCAAAGATCCTGGAAGGAATTTCAGGAGTCGGAATTGATCACTCACTCAGCTGATATAGAGTTAACAGTGCAGAAATTGCACAAGAAAAAGGTAATGCAGGACTGAATTTCGCATAAAAACTCATGCAGAACTTTAAACCCAATTGCATAAATGACCTCTGAACTTAGAACAAATTCAATGCAAGCAACTGACTTCCATTGAAGTCAAATTGGTACACAATTCAGCAACTGCAAATTAAGAGTTGCAGAAATGAATTGATACACAGCCATTGAAACACAAGGGATTGGAAGAATTGATACGCATGAAATAGGTTTGCAAAGAACTACAATTAAATGCTAATTTAACCACACACACTATCTATCTATCTAGAGCAAAGATTAACAACTAAACAGCTCAGAAAAATTCAGAAAACAAACAATCTAAGACAAACTCAGAAACTGAAAGAAAATTTAGAAATGACTTGGCACGCAACAATGAAATGGAACGCAAGAAATAAAATTACAAACTACTCAAATTTGGATCTAATTATCACTAAACAAGCTCTTAACTACTTAGCATCTAAGAATTAAACCCTAATTAAGCTCAAACCATTCAGAATTACAACTAAGTTGCTGGTATTAAACTGTAAAAACAGAACAAGTGCAGAATATAAAGTTTACAGCTAAAAACATTGGAAATTAAGAATCTAAACTACTCCTCAACCCTTCTCCAATTCAAGAGCTCCTTGGTCGTCAATCAAGGGAGAACCTCGGACCCGCAAGCTCCACAAATAAGTGGGAAATGTCTCAGCTACTGAATCTGATCAAATCACTGCCCAAACTGCATTTAGCTTCCGAATTCATCAAACTTGCTGTGGTGGCTTGCGATTTGGATTGGGGAGTGACCGAGACCTTCCAGGGAACCCCTCTGGTCAGCTCGGATGCAATGGAAGTGGAGCACAGCTGAGTTCGCTGAAATCGGATAGAGAACTGCCGAGACCTCGCGCAGCTTCTCTATTGAGCAAAACTTCAATCGGAAACCTTACTGAGACTCTCCATACTGACCTAGCCCTTGCTTTGATGATGGGTTTGAGGGATCGCGCCTCTTGGATGAAGAACTAGCTAAGAACACGGTGAAACTGAAGAAGATCCTACTGTAGCGGCGGAGACGCGATGAAGGAGAAGCGCTGGAATTTTCTGATTAAATAGCTATCAATGGATGGCCCAGATTAATTTGAGAAGATCCAACGGCTGATCTTGCTCTGATTGGAGCCAAACTTTTATGATGATGATCTGGGGTCAGGATCTGCCTTGTGGTAGCTCGGATCCTCCAGATATGCAACGGATAGTCCAGATCAACTCTATCTGTGAATGGACGCTCTAGAGCCCTCCTTGCTTGATCCAACGGTTGATTTAGATCTGATTGGGATGAAACCTTCAGATCTTGATCATAGAGCTTGATCAACCCTAACCCTAGCTCGGATTGCTTCAGATCGTCCTGGATGGCTCAGATCTAACCGCTCTTGAATCGGACGGCCCGGATTAATTGTAGGCTTGATAATTCGATCCGGTTCACATCCGACTCAAGTTTGACCCAGTATGCCCTAGGTCCAGGATCCTTTCTTGCCTACAAAAGTATATCAGAAAATTAGTGGCCAAATAATCCAAAAATTAAGTAATTTTGCAATTAAGTCCAAAATAAGATAAAGTTCCAAAACCTAGGGTAAAATCATAATTAAGCAATGAAAACATGGGTCAAACATGGATTTTAGCAATTAAAATAATCAATAAAATGGTGCTTATCAACTCCCCCACACTTAAACTTTGAGCGTCTCGCGAAAACACTAAATAAGTATCCCCTAGATTTTCTTAAGCATAATTAGAAGCAAATGAAAAGAAATTACCTAGGGTTGCCAATTCTCATAAATCTAAGCTCTATGGATTACTATCTTGTCCTTAAATCAACAACTCAGCCCTTTCATCAATCATGAATCATTGAGATGAATTTAAATCTCTAGCCTTTCAGGGAAAATTTTGGTGGCTCTCTCCTAAGTTCTAAGTTGATGATGAAAGTGGAGCTCACTCAAACACACATGCTTCTTGCACTACCATAGGCTTGCTTATTATCTACTCTCCACCATTAATCATGAATAGGATCAACATCTACAAAACAAATGAAAAGCATAGAAAATGGTGAAAAATGGAATAGAAATCAAAGAAATGGAAAAATTGATGGAGTGGGAGACTTAGTTGCTCAAAAGTGTTTCCAATGTGCTTTGCCCCATCTTAACAGTCCTCTATTGATATGCGAAATGTGGTGGAGTTAATCTCGAATAATTTCCTTTGAATTGAATGAAAAACCTTTCTTTGACTCCCTTGTGCCAAGTTTTTCCTATTGCGTGCCAATTTTGTTTCTTCCTTGTCTTTTCTGATTTTTCTCTTCTTCTTTTATCCTCTAGCAAGGTCAGATTTGTAGTGGAGCAAAGCCTTTTAATTCGGATCAGAGAACTTCAATGATTTTCAATGCCAACTCAATTGTGTCCACTTGGTTTCTTTTCATTTTTTTTCAAACTGCTTTCTCTTTTTTTTTTCTTTTTCTTTTCTCAATCTTCTAATGGAGCATTTCAGATTTCACAAAACTCTGATTCCTTCATATCAGTTGGCATCTAGGAGTTGTAGAGCATTTAAACTGCTTCCTCAAAAATTCTGCTCAATCAAGTTGAATTTTAGCCAACTTCATTCCATTTTCTTCCCTGTTTCGAAACTCCTAGCATCCCAATTCCTTTCTTGTTCTGATAGGCTGTGATGTGCTTCAATCTATGATACATTCATCCACTTCATTTCGTGATTTACAGCCTTGGAAAATCCAATTTCAGCTTCAACTTGAACAAATCTGCACAAAAACTGCTTGTATGAAAATTTCTGCACTTAAACTCAGATTTGTTCCAGCTGCAATTCAGCTCCATTCTCAACCTTTCAGCCTTCAATTCAGACTTTAACATGATGTTCCCGATCTACATTTCTGTTTGATACAATCTGCTACAGATTTCAGCTGCAATTAGCTGAAAATTCAGCTTGTTTTCAGCTTAAACTGGTTTTGGCACAGAATTTTTCCAGCCTTCTTCGGTTCTGATTTAAATTCAGCATTGCTTCACTGACTTTCCAAACCAGATTCAGGTTGAGGCAGATCAGATTCCTTGCATTCTTTACAACCATTACATCACACAATGATAAACAAACAGCCATATATTTTTTTTTTCTGCCTTAACATGCTGCCTTCTTTTTTTTTCTTTTTCTGTTTTGATTTCTTTTCTGCTGCAATTCCATTGTTTGTGCTGTAATTCCCTTCCATTCCATTCCAGATCAGTAAATTGGATTCAGATTTCCTTCCTTCCTCTGATGTTTGGCACAAATTTCTGCAATAAGCTCAGATTTTCTGATTTGGCACAGATTTTTTTGTTTAAGTTTCAGATTTTTCCAACTTGGGTTCGGTTATGTTGTGGACATGCTTCAACCTTTATCAGAAACAGCTGAACCCAGCCTTCCCTGAGCTTCAAATGGACTGCATTCTCTGTTCCTTCTGATCAGCAAGATGGATTTAAACCAAGTCACTGCCGTGAGCTTCAAATGGATTGCATTGAGTTCAGATTTTTTTTTCTTTTCATTTGCGTGCCAAACTTTTGTTTTCCTTTGCAGATTTTTTTTTTTTTTGTTGCACGCTACTTGAATCTTCAAAATGTAGTAAAGAATCTAAATCTCAAATTTCTCCCACCTCTCTTGCTCATTCTTGACACCAACTCACTCAATTTGGCACATGAAAATTTTTTTTTTTTCGAAATGAAATGCATCCTTGATTAAAATTGCTTCCAAATCACCAATCACTCCCCCACACTTAAATCTTTGTCCGTCTCGGGCAAAATAGCATTAGAAACATATCAAACAACAAGTCCAAAGAAAAGTGAAGGTAAGAGTAAGAAATAAGTAAAGAAAAATGGAATGAACATGATTTTTGACAATATTGATATGGAAAGGAAAACAAAAGGATTAGCCTCTATAGATGTGATCCAATCATTGAAATATGATTTTGAAAGAACCTAAGCAAGTTCTAGAGTTTAATAACATGTGTGTCACAAATATAAGGCTAATTCTCACTAGGTGCAAACGATTCATCTCAACTCCTCAATCAAGAATCTAAAAGCCAAGTAGTACTCAAATATCCAAGATTTCATCCATGAGTCAAACCCTAAGTTTCGACAACCAAATTTAATTTATTTTCAAAAGACTCTAAAATGCTATGGGATAACCTAGAGGGATACATTTATTTCCACTCATGCAAGAAAAAGTGCTAAAAGGAAAAACATGGTATTTACAACGTCTATTTATTCGATTTACTCTAGAAAATATAAAAGTGAAAAATGTAATAAAAGAAAATGCAAGAAAAATAAACTCCCCTTTATTCGGGTGGACGGAGCCTATCAAGCAGTAGCCTCCACCGTGGTAGTGGAGGAAAATGGGTGGCTGGGAGACTTTGGACTCCCCCACACTTAAACTGTACAAAAGATTGCTCTGGTGGCCTAAGTCGATTCAAGTTCAAGAGCCATTGAAGGAATGGAGGGCTATGGATTAAAGTAAGATCATCTCCTCCTTCTTGATGCCTTTCAGAAGTCCTTCCAGGAGGCTGGAGTCTGTTCAGTTGGAGTACCCACTCCTGAAGTCTTCTGGACCCTGCAAAACAATGTAATACCTTTCTCAAGCGTGCAGGGTCAAAAAGAAATAAAATGATATCAGTCTTTGCATGAGATGTATTCAAAACTGCATCATGTTCAATTAAATCAATGCTTGGTGTCTCAATAAATTTTTCACAGTTATTTCCTACAAAATTTGCATCCTGAAATCCATCACAAATAATGAAATCAATTTTTGGCACTTCAATAAAAATTTCGCAATTATTTTTCAACACAGATGGATCAAGCAAAGTATTACAGCCTATGAAATCAATCTCAGGTGCCTCAAAGAATTTTTCAAAATTATTTTCAACATAAGATATGTCAAAAGACTCATCACAACAATTAACAACACTAGGCACTTCTAAAAAAATTTCACACTCAGCATTTACATCCAATGTATCACAACATGCTTCATTTTCAACCAATTCAACACTAGGTACCTCTATGCAAATTTCAGAAAAGTTAGGAGAAGAATTTACCTGATCGTGCTGAAAAGTACCTGGAGATTCTACAAAAGTAGATGTATCTGTGTTCTCCTCCTGGTCAAGTAATCTCTCCTCTTCAGCCTCAGGCTCTAGTGGAAAATCAACTGGTGATCCTTGGGTGCTTGCTTTCACCATGCAAGTCCCTACACTTTCTGGAAGTTGTGGTGGTCCCTGGGGCTTAGTGCAGTCCCCTACACCTGTGGAATCATCTCCTCTGCATGCTTCTTCTGTAATATCTGCAACAACAGTGTCAGAAAAATTAGGACCATCAATAATGCTATCATCAGAAAATAAAAGTCTAGAATGGTCCTGTGGAGCTTCAGTTTCTTCTTCTGGAGCTGAAAAATTTTGAATTGGATTTTGAGTAGGAGTCTCCTGAGGAATGCATGCTCTAGGTGCCCAGACTTTAATGAGTACGTCATCTTCTTCTTCTATCAAATGTGCAAGATTACTTGAAGAAGGACTTGGCCATGCACTAGGGTCACCTTGAACTGATATAAAACCAACTCCGAGGGATTGTTCTGATTTTTGGGCTTGCCTTTGTTTCTCTTGTTGTTGATATAGTAAAACTTGTTGAACCATCTCCTCCCACCTTTGTTGTTGAGCCTCATTCTCATTAAGGTTCTCAAAGCCTCCTTGGTTAGCATAGCTCCTTGACTGATTTTGAAAGGATGAAGTAGACTGAAAATTTTGAGCTTGCTGATTTGGTTGAAAACATGGCTGTTGAGGCTGATTAAAGGGCTGATATTCTTGAAAACTTTGCTGGAAGTTGTACCCTTGAAAGTTCTGATTTTGGTGTGGAAAATTCTGTGGCAAGGGCTGAAAATTCTGATTTTGAAACCCTTGGTTGTAAGGCTGAAAATTTTGATTCAAGGGCTGTGTGGGCTGATAAAATGGCTGGTTTTGAGGCAGATCTTGCTGAAATGGTTGACACACTTGCTGCCCTTGATTGTATTGCTGAAATTGAGGTTCAAAATGCTGAAATGTAGGCTGAAAATTGGGCTGAAAATTCTGGAAAATTGGCTGCCCGTTCTGAAAATTCTGGAAATTCTGGAAATTGCTGGAATGTGGCTGAAATTGTTGGAAATCTTGCGGTGGTGGCTCCAATTGTTGAAATGGTGGCTGAAACTGAAAGTTTGGTTGCTGAAAATTAGGATAGGGCTGCTGAAATTGATCATTCGGGTGTTGAAAATTCAAATGGGGCTGCTGGAAATCAAAATATGGCTGCTGGAATTCTTGGAGTGGCTGAAATTGTGGCTGAGGTAGCTTCTGATAAGTAGATGACTGAGCTTTACGTTCTAGTTGGTAGTCCCACTCCTTTATCACATTTCTTATCTCCTCCAGTGCCTTCACTATTTCTGATTGTTCCGTTGAATTCATTTTGAATCTTGCAGCCCTGTCACAAATCAAACAAGAAAAAATGGCAGCAACCGTATACAAAAATAAAGCACAATAAAACAGAACCCAATGATATGTCTAAAAGCATACAAGCAAAAATCAAACAAATCAACTAGTTGCTTCCCCGGCAACGGCGCCAAAAATTTGACGGGCCCAATTTATACTAAATTAAATGTTGTCACGAAATGTATGGGCTCATCAAATTTAGAATTTATAAATGAATGAATGAATAAAATGCTGGAAACCCTTTTTACAATCAGAAATATGAAAATGTAATATAGGGGCCACAGGTCGTATTTTTCTCGGGGCTAGTTGACGTTGTTTGATTCAAGCTCGTATTTATGTGTCGTTTGTGTTTTCGGGTTTCAAATCAAAATTGGGTTTTGGATCGCAAACAAGAATGAAATCACAATGAAAGGGATAATAACTTAACCATGAAACTTAACCCAAGCACTTCAAACGATTTTGATCTTAATTGCAACTTAACCTAATTGAGAGAGCAATCTGATTTAAGGCAAATCAAATGCTAAGCAATGAAACAACAAATCAAGCAATCTAAAAACAATCCAATACAAATCAATACCGAAACTCACTTGATACCAAGTGCCTTCAACTAGAAATGATATGCAGAATTTAACCTTGAAATTCAGATTCAAGTGGGATTTAAAACAATTTGTTTTCAAGCTCAATAGCACACTTAAAAGTATGTTTAAACTTGATACATTTCAATGCTGGAACTAAGCTTGATAAAACATGCAGAAATTGAGTTGACTTGCCACCAAAGTGCAGGAACTAATGTGCCAAACTGCAGAAATGTACAAGCTGGATGATGCAAAACAGAGACTCAGATTTGAGTTCAATGGCAGAAGTGGAGACAACCAATTAGGATCCAATCAAATGTAACAGGATAGGAACAATTCTGAGTTCAGAAACAGGAATACATTGCTGTGCAGAAATGAAATGCTGAGAAAATACTGGCTGAATTTGCAGAAACGTGAAGACAGGTATACAGCTATATATTTGGTGTAACATCAGATAAAACTACTGAGCTAGAAGGTGACAATCCAAGGTTCAGATAAGATTCACAAGAGATAGACATCACTTGACACAATTCAAGATTAAAAATCAGAACTTACACAACCTGCAGAATGGAATTTGATACACATGAAATAACTCAAGCTGTGACTAATGCATATTTGGAACTGAACTCAGAAATTATACTAAACAAATCAGCTTAACAAGCTCAGCTACCAGTGGAGTGATAAGCAAAGATCCTGGAAGGAATTTCAGGAGTCGGAATTGATCACTCACTCAGCTGATATAGAGTTAACAGTGCAGAAATTGCACAAGAAAAAGGTAATGCAGGACTGAATTTCGCATAAAAACTCATGCAGAACTTTAAACCCAATTGCATAAATGACCTCTGAACTTAGAACAAATTCAATGCAAGCAACTGACTTCCATTGAAGTCAAATTGGTACACAATTCAGCAACTGCAAATTAAGAGTTGCAGAAATGAATTGATACACAGCCATTGAAACACAAGGGATTGGAAGAATTGATACGCATGAAATAGGTTTGCAAAGAACTACAATTAAATGCTAATTTAACCACACACACTATCTATCTATCTAGAGCAAAGATTAACAACTAAACAGCTCAGAAAAATTCAGAAAACAAACAATCTAAGACAAACTCAGAAACTGAAAGAAAATTTAGAAATGACTTGGCACGCAACAATGAAATGGAACGCAAGAAATAAAATTACAAACTACTCAAATTTGGATCTAATTATCACTAAAACAAGCTCTTAACTACTTAGCATCTAAGAATTAAACCCTAATTAAGCTCAAACCATTCAGAATTACAACTAAGTTGCTGGTATTAAACTGTAAAAACAGAACAAGTGCAGAATATAAAGTTTACAGCTAAAAACATTGGAAATTAAGAATCTAAACTACTCCTCAACCCTTCTCCAATTCAAGAGCTCCTTGGTCGTCAATCAAGGGAGAACCTCGGACCCGCAAGCTCCACAAATAAGTGGGAAATGTCTCAGCTACTGAATCTGATCAAATCACTGCCCAAACTGCATTTAGCTTCCGAATTCATCAAACTTGCTGTGGTGGCTTGTGATTTGGATTGGGGAGTGACCGAGACCTTCCAGGGAACCCCTCTGGTCAGCTCGGATGCAATGGAAGTGGAGCACAGCTGAGTTCGCTGAAATCGGATAGAGAACTGCCGAGACCTCGCGCAGCTTCTCTATTGAGCAAAACTTCAATCGGAAACCTCACTGAGACTCTCCATACTGACCTAGCCCTTGCTTTGATGATGGGTTTGAGGGATCGCGCCTCTTGGATGAAGAACTAGCTAAGAACACGGTGAAACTGAAGAAGATCCTACTGTAGCGGCGGAGACGCGATGAAGGAGAAGCGCTGGAATTTTCTGATTAAATAGCTATCAATGGATGGCCCAGATTAATTTGAGAAGATCCAACGGCTGATCTTGCTCTGATTGGAGCCAAACTTTTATGATGATGATCTGGGGTCAGGATCTGCCTTGTGGTAGCTCGGATCCTCCAGATATGCAACGGATAGTCCAGATCAACTCTATCTGTGAATGGACGCTCTAGAGCCCTCCTTGCTTGATCCAACGGTTGATTTAGATCTGATTGGGATGAAACCTTCAGATCTTGATCATAGAGCTTGATCAACCCTAACCCTAGCTCGGATTGCTTCAGATCGTCCTGGATGGCTCAGATCTAACCGCTCTTGAATCGGACGGCCCGGATTAATTGTAGGCTTGATAATTCGATCCGGTTCACATCCGACTCAAGTTTGACCCAGTATGCCCTAGGTCCAGGATCCTTTCTTGCCTACAAAAGTATATCAGAAAATTAGTGGCCAAATAATCCAAAAATTAAGTAATTTTGCAATTAAGTCCAAAATAAGATAAAGTTCCAAAACCTAGGGTAAAATCATAATTAAGCAATGAAAACATGGGTCAAACATGGATTTTAGCAATTAAAATAATCAATAAAATGGTGCTTATCACTTCACTCACCGGGATTTCCAACACCTAACCCTCCAGGTTAGGACTTCAATCATCCCATGCCTAATCCCCGATCAGGTCTTAATCATAATCAGAATCATAATCAACCTAAACTAAAATCGGTGTTAACACCAAAACAACAATCAGGGCTAGACTGCATCAACATTATGTCCTACTTTCTCGGCTTGGAGATGAAACAAGGAGTTGATCGCATATTTATGACTCAAGAAAAATATGCCAAGGAGGTTCTCAAAAGATTTAGAATGGATGATTGCAATCCAATTAACAAACCAGTGGACTACGGAACAAAGCTATCCAAGGGTGACGAAGGAAAGACAGTTGATCCTACACTTTTCAAAAGCTTGGTAGGAAGTTTGCGGTACTTAACTTGTACTCGACCGGATATACTATATGGAGTCGGTCTTGTGAGTAGGTTCATGGAGGAGCCTAAAGAGACTCATTGGAAGGCGGCCAAGTGAATCCTTCGTTATGTCCGAGGTACTCTAAATCACGGATTATTTTATTCTCACTCTAACAATTCTCAACTTATTGGATATTCGGATAGTGATTGGGGTGGAGACTGTGATGACCGGAGAAGCACTTCCGGCTTTGCATTTTTTGTTGGAGATACAACATTTTCTTGGATGTCAAAAAAACAGCCTATTGTTACTCTTTCCACTTGTGAAGCAGAGTACGTTGCGGCATCCTCATGTGTTAGTCATGCTATATGGCTAAGAAGTTTTCTAAAGGAGATAAAATTTGAACAAAATGAAGCAACTCAAATTTGCATTGATAACAAATCGGCAATTGCATTGGGGAAGAATCCAGTATATCATCAAAGAAGCAAGCATATTGATGTTCGCTTTCATTCGATTCGCGAACATGTGAAGAACAAAGATGTGGAGCTAGTCTATGTGAAGACTAAAGATCAAGTTACTGACATCTTTACAAAGCCGCTGAAGTTTGAAGATTTTATTAAGATGCGAAATCTACTTGGAGTCACAAAATTAAGTTTAAGGGGGGTGTTGAAAAATAAACATAATTTTTTATGGATAAAAATGAGGTGGTAGCGATATGGATGAGTTGAAAATTTGATATTGATAAGATAAGAATTAGTGGAGATAAAATAGATGAGGTATGGGTTAGGATGTATACTAAAAGCCTTGCTTTTGGTTAGGATACATCTACATTTTAAGGAGAATTAGAAAACCACACAGTGCATATTTATATTAGTATGTGCACAAAATATCTTATACTTGGCATTGTAGATAACATGGTGTGTGGTATCGCACAAAAGATCATGTTATCAGGTTCCTTGCCGAAGTATAAGAAAGATGTTCACAACCGAGATGGAGTTGGATAAACCATCGGGATGGTTGTAGTGTAATTAGGTGTGGTTTATCTTAACCATAGAATTATACTAGTGTACTTTATGTACATTGAGTAGGACCAAAAGAGAGGTCATCCAATTTTTGTACTGACTTCGTATATTGGATTAGACCTCGGATTAATATTATGGAGTTCAATCTCTTAATACCGAAATTGTAACGACCCGGAAAATTCTCTTAATATTTTCTTAAAATATTAAGCATGTTTAAATAATTTTCCAGGGGACCTAGAAATATTAAGGAGAACTTAGGCCTAGAAAATCCATGTTTTCTCATTTAAATTGAGAAAACTAAGTACCAATGAGCTTTAAATGGTCTCCAAAAATGGGTATTAATTAGGTAAAATTAATATAAATTAGGTAAAATTAATATAAATATAAAAGAATTTTATTTATGAATATTGGCATAATTATGGGTGATTTTAGGGGGATTTTCAGAATTTTGGAAATAAAAATAATAAAATAAATGAAATAAAAATAAAATAAAAATAAAGGTGCATGAGCCAAGGATTGAACCTTGGACCTCTTGTACAACCATGTAAGCCTTAACCAACTCACCTAGCAAGGGATTTCTATGAGGAAATGAAGTGGATATAAGTTAAGATTAAGAAGAAGATGAAGAGTCATGGAGAGACTCTTCATTTACCTCCTTAATGGGCTATTAAAGGGGGGTTTTGGGAGTTACCTCTTCTTCCCATTACTTGCATTTTGAAAACTCTTCCTCCCCTCATTCTTGCCGAGCACCAAGAAGAGGGTTTTCCCCTTGGAAAAGCTTCCACCAAGGTCCCATCTCCTAGATCTAAAGTCTCTTCCAAGGATACAAGGACAAGGGTGTTCAAGGGTCCAAAGATCTTACCATTTTCTTCTCTTCCAAGGTTCAAAAAATCAAGAAACCTAAGGTAAGACTCCCTCACCTGTGGTATAATAGTTCCCCTATGGTTTCCATGATTTTTATCATGATATATTGGTTAGTTTTCGAATTTGATGTTGAAAGGAAAGAAAACCAAGACCCTCATGCTTAAGGGTTTCAAACACCATGATTTCTAGGTCTATAAATATGCTAAAAATCTGTATAATGCTATTTAATGTTCCCTTATGATGTGTAGAGGTTAATTATAATTTTTGGGAATTTTTGGAGTACCCTAGGACACCCTAGGGTTTCGGCCAACATGAAAGAAACAAAACTAAGAACCTTAAGTTTAAGGGTTTCGGCCACCATGATTTACAGGTCTATAATTATTCCAAAAATCATGATAATGTTATTTAATGTTCCCTTATGATGTGTATAGGTTAAGTATAATTTTTGGGGATTTTTGGAGTTCCCTAGGACACCCTAGGGTTTCGGCCAACATGAAAGAAACAAAACTAGGAACCCTAAGTTTAAGGGTTTCGGCCACCATGATTTACAGGTCTATAATTATTCTAAAAATCATGATAATATTATTTAATGTTCCCTTATGATGTGTATAGGTTAAGTATAATTTTTGGGGATTTTTGGAGTTACCTAGGACACCCTAGGGTTTCGGCCAACATGAAAGAAACAAAACTAGGAACCCTAAGTTTAAGGGTTTCGGCCACCATGATTTACAGGTCTATAATTATGCCAAAAATCTTGATAATGTTATTTAATGTTCCCTTATGATGTGTAGAGGTTAAGTATAATTTTTGGGAATTTGTGGACTACCCTAGGATACCCTAGGGTTTCGGCCAACATGAAGGAACCTAAGCAAGCACCCTAGGACACCCTAGGGTTTCGGCCGCCATGTTTAAGGCTCTAAAATGATGATAAAAATCCCAATCATGATGTTTAATGTACTCTCATGATGTTTAGAGGTTTAATATAATTTTTGGGAATTTTTGGGGTACCCTAGAGACCCCATATGTTTCGGCCAACCTCAAGGACCCAAGGGTTAGGGTTGAGCCTTTAACTTCAAGTATATGGTTATGTGTTGCCATGATAAGTATGATAAGTTTATGTTCAGGATATGAATGATGCCATGATAAGAATGATAGGGTTATGATCACGATAAAAATGATGCTATGATATGTTAGGTTCATGATATGAATGATGTCATGTTAAGTATGTTATGTTTATGTTTAAGAATGAAAATAATGCCATGTTTAAGAATGAAAATGATGCCATATTTAAGAATGAAAATGATGCCATGTTAAGTATGTTATGTTTATGTTCATGATAAGAATGATACATGTCATGTCTTATGAATGATACATATGTATGCCATGATTTAGGAATAAGATGTATGTATGCCATGTCTTATGAATGAAGTTAAGTACATGCCTTTAAGGCACAGCTATGATGTTAAGTATGATGAACGACAAGTATGATGAATGAAAGATGATGCTTATGTCTTTATGGCATAAATATGCTAAACGGCACGGTCGATGGTTGACGGTACGACGGTCGAGAGGACCGGTAAATGAGCCGGTAGACGGGCCGAGCCGTAACAAGTTATGCTATGTTAAGTATGCTATGAATGAATGATGAATGATGACACATGAAAAGTATTTTACTTTATGTATGGGCTTGTACCGGACCGAAGTATGGGTCCAAGGGATGGGCACCTTAAGAACGCCCCGGTTTTGGACTACCGTAGCTGTCCACTGTTCTGGCCCTACCGGAGTTGGGCAATAGGGATGGGCACCTTAAGAACGCCTCGGTTCAGGGACTACCGACTATGCTGTCCTTACCCTAGTAGGTTGGGGCTTGCGACCTCAGACTTGCTAGGGATGCGCGCTATGATGTATGTATGTGGTACAAGCCGGGGACCCCAAATGATGTATGATGATTATGTTTAAGCATTTAAAAGTATGTTTTAAAAGTTAAGCATCCCTTATGTATATGCATTCCACTCATGCATCCATTCATGTTATGCATTATGCTATGTTGATAAGATTTTATGTTTATATTTCATGTTAAGAAGTATGCATGAGAATGAATGATCTATGCCATGATTATGTTAGGAAGAGGTTCATATGCTATGATAGGTTTTATGCCATGAATTATGCCATGCTTAGAATGTTCACTATGTTTATGAATTATGCCATGAATTATGTCATGCTTAGAATGTCTATGATGTTTATGTTTATGCCATGAATTATGTCATGCTTAGAATGTTCACTATGTTTATGAATTATGCCATGAATTATGCCATGCTTAGAATGTCTATGATGTTTATGTTTATGCCATGAATTATGCCATGCTTAGAATGTTCACTATGTTTATGAATTATGCCATGAATTATGCCATGCTTAGAATTATGTTCAATATGTTTATGAATTATGCCATGAATTATGCCATGCTTAGAATGTCTATGATGTTTATGTTTATGTCATGAATTATGTCATGCTTAGAATGTTTATGATGTTTATGTTTATGTCATGTATCATGTCATGCTTAGAATGTTACTATGATTATGTTCATGCCATGCTATGTATACGACAAGTGACGAAAGATGTTATGTTCTAAGTAGAGTGTTAGTGATATGAGAGAAGTGTCCTAAGGCAATCGCCTTATGATTGTAAAATATTTATATTAATAAATGATAATTCACTATTTGAGTATACATGCTTGTGTATTTGATTGGGATCTTAAACTCATCTACTGAATGTCCGCAATACAACTCACAGCATAAGAGAATTTGTGATGAGATCACAACTAGTGATTATCTCTAAATGCGCAAATGTAAAGTATTGAAAATATCCCTAGTCGATGAATTGATAAAAACGGACACTATCAATTCTGTTGAGACTAGCATGGGTTATTCTCTAATCAGCTGATTCTCACTGGCTGGTGACATTGGGATGTCCGGAGATAAACATGGATGCTAGTTAAGGGAACTAGTTCATTGGAGTGACTAGCTGTAAGACTTCATATGGGAATCTACATGTAGATATGTCAATGAAGATCTTACTGCGGCTTAAGTGCGATGTTCCTTTGACTTGCGGTGTTCAAGTCATCTTGGTCATGGAGACTTATACTTTGACATCTTAAGTAAGCATCTCCAAGGAGGTGTGGACCCAGGATGATCGGGTATAAGCCGAAGTGCCTGAAGATGTTTGAACAGCCTACAAAGGATTCACCACTCCTTGCGAGGAGATGTATACCCAGGCCTATCGTCGGATTGTTACTCAAAGCCTCTGGCCAGAGCATATCATGTTTAGAGTGAGAGTCTCTAAAATACATGAGAGTAATTAGAAATCCAAAGGACGAGTAAGACATTACTTGGGCTAGGCGTGACGTAGTCAGCCTAGTGGGGACTGACACCATTGACCGTGTCCTGAACCAAGTGGGTATAAGGTGGTGAAGGGAATGGGGCACGATTCATTAGAGCTGCTGAAGGGTTTCAGAATAATTTCTTCTGGGGTCAAACCGTTGATCTTTCGATTAATTGGGGATCATGATGTACTACTAGGTGCCACTCATGATCATTCTATAATTTGTTGATTATAAACGGCCAACATAAATCGAAAGCCTATTTAGTCACACGCACTACGAGTAATCCGAGGGATTTAAAACGAGTTGAAAATTGAATTTTTCGATCAAGAGAAATAAGTCGAATCTGAGTTAGTCAGAGGCGCATTAGAAGCTAAAAATGGCTAAGTCTTTTGAAGGCTTTTTGGGCGAATTAAATGAGTTTAATTCGCGACGGTCCGGGTTGGGTTTAGCCGACCAAAGAGGGTGTTAACCCCTCTTTGGTGGCCGGCCAAATAAAAGGAGAAAACCAATTTAATTGGTTTAATTAATAAAATAAATCTAGCGCGATTTATTTTATAAATTATGGATAAATAAATTTGTATAAAGAAATTTATATAAATAAAATTTATAGAAATTTATTCTTTTATGGAAGATTAAAATAATCCATGAGTTGGTTCATTTTAATTTTAATAAAATCAATTATGAATTGATTTATCCATAATAAGAAAGTTTATAAATTTCTTATAAAATTTATTCCATAATTTAAAGAGAAGAAGAATTAGTTTTTATTATAAATTAGTTTATAATAAAGACTTGGTTTAAACGGAATTAATTCATAAGAATTTATAGGATAAATTTCTTATGATAAATAATTAATTTTATTATAAAGTTAGTTATAATAAAATTCATAAGAAAATTTATAGGATGAAATTCTTATGATAACTAATTTGTTTTATTATAAATGGTTATAATAAAACTAGGATTAAAAGGAATAAGCAATAAGAAAATTTATAAGATAAAATTTCTTATAACTAATTCCGTTAATTCGGTTTAGAGGGAGACTTAGCAAAGGAGTTGCTACTATATATAGGAACCAAAGGCTAGCCCTTAATTCCAATCAAGTAATTATTATTGGAGCTCTCCCTCTCTCTCTTCTCTTCTCTCCTCCTTCTCTTCTTCTTTCCTTAGGGCCGGCGCACCCTAGGTCCTCTAGGGCCGGCGCACAAAGGAGTTCCACCCTTTGAAGTTGGCGTGAGCAATTAAGAAGAAGGAGAACCCGAACACGAAGAAGAAGAAGTGGATAGCGATTCCTCTCTTCCCGGAATTCGATTCCGTTACTTCGTTGGTTAGTTTTTCATTATTTTCTCTTATTCTTCTAGTTGTGCCTTCCGAGAATCTAGTATTTCTCGTCGGCACAAAACTCGTGACTTTCCGAAGTCATCCCGAAGAGAACTCGGCGTGGACGCGAATAGAGGCGAAGCTTCCAAGGGACGCTACAGTTGGATCTCGTCCCTTACTTCGAGTTACGCGAGGTACTTGGTAAATTAGTTTACTTTTCATAAACTTTTATTTTATGATTATGTCGATACACTATAAGGTTGCATGCTAGATACGAAGTTAAAATAATTTAGGAAATTATTTTATGCAAACTCTTCCGCTGCACGTAAAAATTTTAAATTTTACGAACTCGTAACCTTGTCGACATGCACCCGGTCCCAACATAGAGCACCAAGTATGTTAATATTTTATGTGCTCATTATAAGATGATGAATGATGAATGGTTTTGTGAGTAGGAAAGAGTCTTACTAAGCCTGTGTGCTTATAGTCTTATTTCCTTATACCGCAGATCATTCAAGGGGACAATGAAGGAAGCAGCAGGAGGGCAAGAACGCATATGTGTCGTAGTGACTTGGCTCAGGAAACTATATGTTTACTTATATGTTTGAATAATGACTTGTGGAACCTTATGATAAGATGTTATGTGAGACATGATATGATGCTTAAGTTCAAAGTTAATATGCTAAGGTTCCCATGTCAATAAGTTAAGAATGGCAACAGGGCATGTATAAGTTAAGTTATTTCGCTGTCTTATGATGTCTACATGCCCTAAGCATGTTAACGTAACGCCGCTTATGAAAAAAGAAAAAAAAAAGCGGGCGTTACAGAAATAATGACAGGCATATATTATTAATTATTATCTCTTTGATTTACCAATGGGTGAGATCTATTCTGTTAGATCGATAGGCCCGGTAAGTTGGGAGATAATATTAATAATATGATGTGCTATTGATTTTTAACGAAATCTATGTCCTGATGAGTCGGGATGATGAAGCCCCCTTGGTGAGCTCAACAAGGTCGTCATGTCAAATCTTACAAGTGGACATGGTCCGGCATGATGAAAAGGTTGAGTGGTACTAATCAAGGATCAAGAAGATAATTAATTTAATTATCAATAAATTAAATTAATTATCGGGCATACGATATCTTAAACACGGGGAGATGGACGACTCGTAATAGGTGGAGCCCATATGAAAATATGGGGATTGGTGAGGAAGTATAATGGGATCCTTTAGTGGAATGGATCACCATTAATGGATCGGGTTTGGATCCATTAGCGGGCCAAGAACCAACTCCTCCTCATGGTCCCTATCTTAGCCCTATAAATATCCCATAGGAGTCATAATACAAGGCGAATTAATCCCTGATTAATTTTAGAATTAATCTGATTAATTGGAGAATTAATCACCACCAAAATCCTAAAAAATCCTCTCTCCCTCTCTCTCTCTCCTAGGTCACCGGCGCAAGGGGGTCAAGGTGGTCTCTCACCTTCTTCTCCTCCCTATCTCCTCCATGGCTCCTTGGTCGGCGATCATAGGGCAGAGGAGAAGTTGTGCTTCTCTTTTGGTGATCGGCGGCGGCTGGAAGGTGGAGGAAAAGAGGTCGGCGACAAGGATTGGGTGGTGTTGGTAGCTTGGTGGAAGAAGGGCTTTTAACAGTTATAGTTAATTGTTGCTATAAAATCTCAATTTGTTATGACTTTGTCATGCACTCACTATAGCCTACCATATCTCCGCCCTGTAGGATACCTTCTTCAGCTTGCTATGAAAATCCTTGGCCAAACACCTCAAGTGTTTAAGTTAGAGGAGACAAGTGTGGTACCAAATCTAACTCTGGCTCTGTCGGGCATAAATCAACAACAATTTTATCTGCACTCAGATGGTCTATCATCTTTTTCACAGTGTCAACATGATAGTTAGGTCAACTCCACCGAAGGATTCTTGAAAATCTATCAAAATAATCTGGAGTAGCAATATTGATGTGCTCACTTACCCATACCTACGAAGTGATTATATTGAGTATATAATGTCTAAAAAAAATTATGATCAACTATATGTACTCTAACTCACAACCAAAATATTTGGAAATCCCTTGAGCAAAGGGGTCTTGGCTGTTTGTGTTGAATCATTTACATATGGTTTTGGCCTCAACGTAACCTCTAAATAAATGGCTTCCAATTGAGGATCCATGAAACTGTACACGACATTGCACTAATTATACCTAGCTAGGTTGTCAAACTCATCTACGTAGTCAATCAGTGAGAGCATAGGAATTCAAACAACACTGCTATTACCACAAAACAAAATAGTAGCAAAAAAGTATAGTCGATAAAAATGATAGTGCAGCTTATCAGTTGATCTTGACTTCATTATGAGTTTCTCCAAATGTTGGGCAGAACAATCAAACTCTTGGAAATACTCCTTGTACAGTCGGCTAGAGGCCTCGTTTAAATCAAGTTGGACTATCTCTTCATTGTCAGGTAGCCCTAGAATCGGTGAAATATCTACCTTTGTGAATTTAAGTTTTTACCCGTGGAAGATAAAGCTATGCTCCTCTTGATCCCAATTATCGAACATATTTTGGACCTAGGCTCTTACAAAAGAACTATTTGGGAGGTTGAGGATCCACGAAAAGGGTGTATCTCGAATCAACTGTTCTTGTGTTGCTGTCGATTGAACGTAATCAATAAAAGTTTTGAAATGGCAAAAGCTACTTTTCTAGTTCATTCTTTTACTTCGTCCTCTATTGACATCACTTTTATATTTGCAGAGGATTTTACATTTTTCTAGATTGAACTGTCCTTTTTTACTTCGAGTAGCACCTTGCAGTGATGATGAGTTTTTTAGAGAGCCTTGCTTTGACGATGATTTTTTTGGAGTCATCCCTAACTTAGCAACCATAAATCAACAATCACACACATAAAAAAAAACACTTAGATTTTGTAGATAAAGGGTCTGCTCAGATTCAGTCATTGACTAAAAACTATTGTTAACCCTAGGTGAAAATTATGACTGAAATAAAAACTAAATACAAAGGTACGTACAATCCCACTAGTCCGATGACGAGGATGCTAACCACACAGCTCCAAAGGAGGAAAATAGGGTACCTTCGATTGTGAAGAAAACAAGAAGAAGACGACGATGGCTAACCACAAGGCACCAAAGGATGCTATACACCAGGCTTAATAGTGGGCTTGATCTCTCCAAATTTTAGGCCCTATATGGGCTTGATTATTTATAATTTATATATTTGTTTTTGTCTTATATTTATTTTTAAATTTTATTATTTACTATATTTAACTTTTTTATGGAGATAAATATCTTTGTCTCTATTTTAAATATTTTATATATTTATTTATAATTATTTTCAAATTTTAGGCCTACGTTGGGCCTGAAATCTGAGAATATCATGCCCAACGAAACGAACCTGATATATTGGGATTTCAAGCTCAATATGGTCTGATATTTTTGTTGGGACCGGGTGCATGTCGACAAGGATACGGGTTCGTAAAATTTTAAATTTTTACGTGCAGCGGAAGAATTAGCATAAAATAATTTCTTAAATTATTTCAACCACGTATCTAGCATGCAACCTTATGGTGTGTGGACATAATCATAAATTAAAACTTTGCGGAAAAAGTAAACTAATTTACTAAGTACCTCGCGTAACTCGAAGTAAGGGACGAGATCCAACCGTAGCGTCCCTTGGAAGCTCCGCCTCTATTCGCGTCCACGCCGAGTTCTCTTCGGGATGACTTCGCAAAGTCACGAGTTTTGCGCCGACGAGAACTACTAGATTCTCTATTGGCACAACTAGAAGAACAAGAGAGAAGAAAGGAAACTAACCACCAAGTTAACGGAATCAAAATTCCGGGAAGGAAGGAGATGTAATCCGCTTCTTCTTCTTCTTGGTTGGCTTCTCCTCGGTGTTGTTGGCTCACGGCAACTAATGGAGAAGAAGGTGCGCCGGCCCTTGGAGGCAAGGGGCGTCGGCCCTAGGAGTTGCTAGGGGCGCCGGCCCTACGGGAAGAGAGAAGAGAGGAAGAGAATAAGAGAGAGAGAGGGAGAGAGTTAATCTCTTGATTACTCAAATTGGAATTAAGGGCTTGCCTTTGGTTCCTTTATATAGTACCATCTCCCTTGCCAAGTCTCTCTCTTAACGGAATTAACGGAATTAGTTATCATAAGAAATTTATCTTATAAAGTTTCTTATGACTTATTCCGTTATGCCTAGTTTTATTATAACTAACTTTATAATAAAACAAATTCTCTTCTCCTTTAATTATGGAATAAATTATATATAAGAAATTTATAAACTTTCTTATTATGGAAAAATCAATTCATAATTGATTTTATAAAATTAAAATAAACCATTCCATGGATCATTTTAATTTCCATAAAAAAGAATAAATTTCTATAAATTTATTTACATAAATTTCTTTATACAAATTTATTTATCCATAATTTATAAAACAAATCGCGCTCGATTTATTTTATTAATTAAATCAAATAAATTGGTTTTATCCCCTTGTTGTGGCCGGCCAAACCAAAGGGGTTTGGCACCCTCTTTGGCCGGCTAAACCGAGCCGAACCGTCGCGAATTAAACTCATTTAATTCGCCCAATAAGCCTTCAAAAGACTTAGCCATTTTTAGCTTCCATTGCGCCTCTGATTAACTCAGATTCGACTTATTTCTCTTAATCGGAAAATCTAATTTTCAACTCGTTTTAAATCCCTCGGATTACTCGTAGTGCGTGTGACTAAATAGGCTTTCGATTTATGTTGGCCGTCTATAATCAACTAATTATAGAACGATCATGAGTGGCACCTAGTAGTACATCATGACCCCCAATTAATCGAAAGATCAACGGTTTGACCTCAGAAGAAATTCTGAAACCCTTCAGCAGCTCTAATGAATCATGCCTCATTCCCTTCACCATCTTATACCCACTTGGTTCAGGACATGGTCTGTTTGTGTCAGTCCCCACTAGACTAACTACGTCACACCTAGCCCAAGTAGTATCTTTCTCGTCCTTTGGATTTCTAATTACTCTCATGTATTTTAGAGACTCGCACTCTAAACATGATATGCTCTGGCCAGAGGCTTTGAGTAACAATCCGACGATAGGCCTGGGTATACATCTCCTCGCAAGGAGTGGTGAATCCTTTGTAGGTTGTTCAAACATCTACGGGCACTTTGGCTTATACCCAATCATCCTGGGTCCACACCTCCTTGGAGATGCTTGCTTAAGATGTTAAAGTATAAGTCTCCATGACCAAGATGACTTGAACACCGCAAGTCAAAGGAACATCGCACTTAAGCCGCAGTAAGAACTTCATTGACATTTCTATATATAGATTCCATATGAAGTTTTACAGCTAGTCACTCCAATGAACTAGTTCCCTTAACTAGCATCCATGTTTATCTCCGGACATCCCAATGTCATCAGCCAGTGAGAATCAGCTGATTAGAGAATAACCCATGCTAGTCTCAACAGAATTGATAGTGTCCGTATTTATCAATTCATCGACTAGGGATATTTTCAATACTTCACATTTGCACATTTAGAGATAATCACTAGTTGTGATCCCATCACAAATTCTCTTATGCTGTGAGTTGTATTGCGGACATTCAATAGATGAGTTTAAGATCCCAATCAAATACACTAACATGTATACTCAAATAGTGAATTATCATTTATTAAAATAAATGTTTACAATCATAAGGCGATTGTCTTAGGACACTTCTCTCATATCACTAACAATTTTTTCTATATTAAAAACATATTTTTAAAAAATATAATCATGATTTATTAATTTTTTATAAGATAATTTTTTAATTATTTCTTATTCTTTTCACAATTTTTTTTAATAAAATACTCAAGTATGATAATATCCGGCTTACATTCATTTAGACTTTAAACAAGCTTAAACGTATCGTACTATCAGACAACATCTGGAAAGCCCCTAAATACACATGGATTGCACAATTTGAGTCCTTGCAACACCATAAACTCATAATATTTGAAATTGTTGCAATCGAATTTTTGTAAATCCACAGTGAGTTTTCACCGAAACATATTGATGGACCTACGATATTTAGATTTCGCAATACTCGATATCACTAAGTAGAGTTGAGCTAGAGAAAGATATTTGTGATGTCAAAACTTAGTTCTAATGACTAGCAATTAAGTTCTCATACCGAGTTAGTTGACACAGAACAGTACATCATGCAGCAGTTGTCTTGCTTTATCTCTTTATTTTTCTTATCATAATATTTTATTATCTATCTTAATTATTTTTGACATTTATATTTTATTTTAATTTCTATTATATTTATTTCTTATATTTTTAATCTATAAATTCTATTTATTTATTTATATTTTATATTTCTTTCATTATATTTATTCTTTATGTATTTCTATATTTTATATTTATATATTTATTTTCATTATCTATTTATATATTTCGTTTATCTTTATCTCTATATTATATTTGTTACTTTATTATTTATTAGTATTATTTATTTTTGTTTACTTATATTATTTATTTTATTTTATTTTTTATTTTTTATTTTTTATTTTTTTTTATTTTTTATTTGCTACTTTATTTTTTATCTTTATGTCTTATTATCTATCTTAGTTTTTTCACGTTTATATTTTATTTTAATTTTTATTATTTTAATTTCCAATATTTTTAATATATAAACTCTATTTATATTTATAGTTTATATATTTTTATATCTTATATTCTTTTATCTTTTTATATATTTCCTTTATCTTTATCTATATTTATTTATAATTTGAAAAAAAAAATATTTCAATTTTGAACATCAGAGGATTTGATATTCTCGAATTTCAGCCCTACATTAGGCCTAAATTCCGAGAAATTAGGCTCACGTTAAGCCTGAAATCTGAGAATATCATACCCAACTCGGGCTAGATATATTGAGATTTCAGGCTCAACATTGCATGATATTTTTTCCTAATTTAAAATTATTTTTTTAAAAAAAATATAATTACTATTTATTAATTATTAATATGATAATCTTTTAATTATTTCTTAATTTTTTTTCAAAAAATAAATTTTTTGTTGAGACTTATGTATGATCATATTCAACTTACATTTGTTTAAACTGTAAACAAATTTAAATGTATCATACTATTAGAGAACATTTGGAAAACCCCTAAATACACAATGGATAGTACAATTTGAGTCCTTACAATATCATAAACTCATAATAATTTATTTTAATTTCTATGAGATTTATTTCTTATATTTTTAATCTATAATTTATATTTTATATTTCTTTCTTTATATTTATTTTCTTATGTATTTCTATATTTTATATTTATATCTTTATTTAAACTCAATTTTGTATTAATCTTTTCACAAAAAAATTAGTGTATTATGAACTGATCTATGATCATATTCGGCTTATATTCAGTTAAACAAGCTGAAATGTATCGTACTATTGGAAAACCTCTGGAAGTAACAACATTAACCACAACAATTTTTTTTACAATACTATCACTATACTAGATACAAAATATATAGATCCACTCCTCCTATCTACAAAATATATACTTCAAGCAGAATATTCTTGCATATATATTTCAATAACTTAAGAACCTAGGGCTGACAGCATTCTACAAGTCCTTTGATTATCGCCCAATTGTTTGCAGTTGTTGCATTTGAGTTTTACCTTCCTGTTATGTCTCGACTTGATCGGTGTCTTCTTTCACCTACCAGGCTACACAAGGCTACGGGGATATAGAATTATAATGTCGTTTACTCCCTTAGGCCAAAATTTCTTACTTCGACAAGGATAAATACGATCCATATAAATGACATTTCAATTTTGTGAATAAAAATAATGCTCACAATATGAGAGTGTATCCATTTTCCAGTGAATGATGATGGCAATAACATGTGAGCAAGGGAGTCTTGAATTTTAAAACCCCTCGTAGTTATAATATTTTTTTCCAAATCAACAATGTATGAAGCGTCTCATGTCTCTACTTCGATTTTAGATTGAGAATGTAGGTGAACCTTATATGCTCTAACTTTCTCTCTCCTTAAATCCATTTTTTTATAGCATGAGGTGTCAAAGAAACATACCATTTTGAGACTTCCTCTCTACAGTTAAAGAACCATTGAGCTATCTTTCTTCTTGTATTATCAATTAATTTTTTTATGGGAAGTTCATGTGTATTTTTGAACAAAGGATTTAAACTTTCTACATAATTAGTGGTTAACATTCTGTACCTTCTCCTAGTAAAGTATGCATTAGCCCACTTTTTAGGGTCAATGTTCTAAAACCACTTATGGACATCTGGTTGTTTTTCAAGCATTGACTGTATCATGCGATCATATTGGAGTGTTGTGTTTGTCATGTTGCTGCCCAAAACAAACCTAAAGTTGTTCTACTTCCAATATCCATTACATATTACAAGACATGTGGTAGTAACAAAAAACATGATGGGCAGTTGGGTAAACTTTCCTAACTACTGATATAATGTTACGATGTTTATCTGATACTATGGTCATTGATAATCTGCAATAGCAAAGAACCTCTTTGTATGATCCAAAATTCACTCCCATGCAAACTTACATTCAACTACAGTGATTCCAAAGGCAACTGGGAGAACATTGTCATTACCATCGATCGCTATAGCGATTAACAATACACCCGAATACTTCTCTCTTTAATGTGTGACATTAATTCCGATATGTTCATGCAAATAAGACTTGAATACTCTTCGGCAAGCACTAAAAGCCCAAAAATGCCGCTGGAACTCATAGTTACCATTCTTGTATAGTACCACAAAAGTTTTAGAATCCCTAGCTCTTAACTCACACAGATATTGTGGAAGATCTCTATATCTCATCATAATCTCCAACGACCTTATTCAATGCTTTCTCCTTAGCTATGTATAATTTTCTCTATGATATGGTCACTCCAAACTTAGCTTTTATATCTGACATAATCATACTTGATTTATATTGTTTATTATAAAGAAATTGGTCTTCAACAGAAGACACTACAAATGACGAAGAGCATGATTGATGATCATCACTTTCTCTAATTGTTCCACATTGATGTTCCTTTACATATTTTGTAACAGTGAAGTCTACTTCCCTCGAGCAACTACTCTCTATGTACATGGTTGGTTGAAGCACATTGCTTTAACTCTATTTTTGTAGGTGTCAACTGGGATATATCTCATATACTTAACCATGATATATCTTACAAGTGCATTTTTGAATTCTTATCTAGATGGAAAAATCTATCCCAAAAAAATCATGCTCATCTCTTGCCTCTACCTCTCTAATTGGCCTAGCTAACAATCGAGAATTCAAAATAATAGTATCATCAACCATTGGGAACCCCTCTAAGTAACTATACTGATCTGAGGGATATTCATATTGCTCAATTTACATATCATTAGCTTTAAATTCTTGTATAGTTGTACTGGGTTGTAATTCATCTGCAATTTGGATTTCATGATCTTACTCCTCACTCCAGGTTGGCTCAAAGTATTCAACAAGTCTCGTAGAAGAATTCAGACACTCATCTTTTAGATTACTTGCTTCTTCGTTTAGATCAAATATCAAATTTCATGTAATTCTATTGCCACTATACTCGGAGGATAATGGAATATTAATACTAGATATTTCTACTCCATTCCGTATGGTAGTATTATTATCAAGCGTATTCTATATCTCTAAAAGAATTTCGTCAACAACATTATCATCACTGAAAAATAAATTACAATTAAATTTGACAAAGTTTTGAATTCATAATCAAGTATTTCAGTAATTCAAAAGACAAACAACGATCGATACAGATCCAATATCAAACCAAATGAGGGCTTGATATAATATATTTCAAGGCCACGGTAGGCCTGATGTCAGATGATATCAGGCCTGAGAAGGGTCTGATATGGTATAATATTAGGCCCGAGGTCATATTCAAACATAAATTTATCATAAGGTTAAATAAATTCTGAGACCCCTATTTATGTAATGTATAACACCGTTAGAGTCCTTCTCCAAACTAGAAATTAGTAAGAAGAGTTGATCATGAACAAAACTTATATACCACATCAAAGCAGAACATGGTCTAGCTGAAATAAACCCTACAAGAATCCTTATACTATTTCTTTTCACCGTATACACAAATTTTAAGTAGTCAAATGATACATACCTTACTAAATATTTTTCTTCCTTCTACCAAACACACTATTACTTGAAATTTTTACTTCAACACCGATCTTCCTCGACGATTCTTTGAAGTTGACTCTTTAGAGTCACCTCTAAAATATACTCTCACTTTCAACTCTCTCTTTTACATCACAGCAAAATACAGTAATTTAGCAAGGCATGACGAGATATATAGGGTGAGAGATGCTGAGAATATTTACATATGAATCACAATTCTTTTTTTTAAATCAAACTATGAAAAAGTGATTCAGATGCCTTAGAAATCTAATTGTGAAAATGGGTTATTGGCGGGAGGTGTATAAGAGGAATAAGATATATTTTGATGCGTCCTTTGGTACAAAATAAATTTCAAGATATTTTTTAATAATTATGTATTTTCAAGTATGCTCGGTGAAATATGAAAAATATACAGTAAATTAGAGATAAATCCCTAATCCAAAAGTTATCTTTGTGTCCGCTCCCCAGGTAAGGAATCAAATGTTTTAAGTCCCTACTTTTTAGTTTTAACTCCCCAATACATAAATTTACTAATATACCCTTCTTACTTTTCCCTTTCCCGCATTTGGTTTTCCCGCATTTCTTCTCCCGCAGTTTCATTTTCCCCTGTTTTCTTCCCGACACATTCTCGGCGTCCTTCACCGGCAAAATCAAGCCAGCTTCCTCTCCTCAATTTCCTTCTCCTGCGATTTCTTGACGACACATTCTCGGCGTCCTTCACCGGCGAAATCAAGCCAGCTTCCTCTCCTCAATTTCTTTCTTCCCAGATTTCTTGACGACTTAATCTCGTAAACCCTAACCAGCAAAATCAAGGCAAGTCGACCATTTCCCTCTCCCCCATTCCTTCCCGACACAATGTGAAGCAAGATTATAGCCGTGTAGATCCATCAACCCACCGACGAGGAGACTAAATCAAGCTTTGTCGCCGGAGATAGAGTTGAAGCCAGGCATTTTTTGTAGATTTTTTATCTATTAGTCGGAACACTCTAATTATCATCTTTCTTATTTCCCTATTCGTTTAAAAAAAGATTAATGATTGATTAAGTACAACTTCACCCTATTATGAGTATATTGTTACTATTCCTATGAGATTTCAATTTATCAATACTATTTACATCATTCTTTAAAAATTTAAGAATTTCTTGATTATAGATAAATGGTGAGAGGGAGGTAAATAGGCAATTGCCAGCAATTGTCATTTCTATAGATAAATAGGCAATTATTCATGTTTAATGATGATATTAAATTTTTTCTATTATTATTAAATTGAATGTTTATTGTTTGTAAGTAGGCAAATATTTACTTGATTAATTTTCAGTTTACTTTATAGTCTAAATACTAAAATTGTGTTGGATATTTTGAGTAAGGGTTGAACAGAATCAAAGATGGTGAAGACTAGGAAAGAAGCAAAGATTAACAAAGATGCTAAAGAGGTTAACAGTGGGAAAAAAGCTCAGTTTCGGTGTTCACCTACTTTTTTTAGAGCTGTAATGGATGAAGTGGGATCGAAAATGACTGATAAGTAAAAGGAGAGTATTCAAAACACTCCATTTGGTATATGGCTTAAGATGCCCAAATTGGCGATCAGCAGCTCCAGAGTTGATATAATTTTAAATAGATTTCAGTTGCAATCTCGTTCATTTGTGTTTGGTGAAAATATTGTTGTTCCCTTTACATCACCAGAGTTTTCCATTGTTCTTGGCTTGCGTTATGCAGGGAAACCAGTTGATTTAGATGTAAATTTGGAGTCTAAATTTGTTGCTCAGTATTTCTCTGGGAAAGTTGGCAACGTGACCAGAAGTGTAATCTATGATAGACTATCCTCTTTAGCTGGATCAGAGAGTAACTCAGATGTGGATGATTTTGTTAGGATGTTTATTTGTTTAGTGTTTAATTGTATCATTTTTCCTATGGCCAACTACTCAACACCTCGATTCATTATGTCATATATTGATGACCTGACCACCTTCTTTGATTATTCATGGGGAGATGCGACTTATAGATTTTTGAACAACCAAATTTTGAAATATATTGGAAAGGGTGATGGAAATGTTAGAAGAAAGAAGTATTTAGATGGTTCAACTGTTGGATTGATGGTGAGTTTTTTTAGTATGCTTTTATTATGTTTTGTTCTGTTATACTAATAAATTTATTTATTTAGGCATGGTTATATGAAAGAATACCTTCTCTTGGAGTTGTACGTTCGCTACATACTTTTCCCAGGTTGTTCCGTTGGGGGGAAAGTAAGATACCTACCAAACCTGATTTAGCGGAGAGGTTATTGAATTCCATTGACTATAGTAAAGTAAGTTCATATTTTATAGTAGACATACTCAAATATGATGAATTGTAGTGACCTTTTAATTTTAATTGTGAAAAGGTGTTGTCCATTATACCATTTTCGGATGAAGATAAACTGTTTCATCAAAGGCAAGCAAGTTTTTCGGTAATATTATCAATAAATAAGTATTTTGTTAAATAAAGTTGAGAAAATATTTATTTGCTACAAGAATCTTGTAATTTTTTTAGGGCTCAGAATGTGTTAAATGTGGTGGAATGATTACTGGTACAAGTTGGGCCAATACTGAACCAATGGCAAAAGAGTTTGGTGGTGAGCCACAACCACAGATTGATGATATCAGTGGGTCAGAAGAGAACAAGAGAGATGAAGTTAAAGACTCCATTGAAGGTGAAATTGCTGGGTTTGTTAAAGTGCCGGTTGAAAAAGAATATTGCATCAGTAGAGCAATTTGTGTCCTCTATTGCAATGACGGTAAGGACAAGGGCAGACAGAATGAAGAAAAAAAAGGCTGAAATATATGTTACGCCGCCGAGTACAACACCTAAACGTAGGAGGAAGGCGGGCAAAGAGGTGTTAGCATCAGTTGTAGACACAATAGTGCTGGAATCGATAAAATAGAGTTAATTTTATGTATTTGTTGTTAACCATGTTTCTATTTTATTCTTATGTTCTTAAATCTATCTACATAGGGAGAGACGACTATAGATGTTACTACAATTGGAAGGGATGCTGTTGCGGATGTGATGAATAAATTTAGAGAAACGAGAAATTTTTGTGGATATGAAGAAGCAACAGATGAAGAGCGAGAGATGGTAACAGAATATCTTTCTCGAGATAAGTTGGAGTATGTTAATCTTGTACATGTTTCCTTTTCTAGAATATTATTCCTTTATAGTGAAATATTATATAAATTTTTAAATTTGCAGTGTTGTTGTGTGGGAGGAAGATAATGTGGTACTTGATGGCCTCCAATTCTGTGAATTCTTATTTCGTAATCCAGTTGGATCTGAAATTATTGATTGTTACATGAGAATAATGAGAAAGCAAAGTGTCAAGAAAGGGTTTGAAATTTTTGGCATGGACATGGGTGTTCAGGTTTGTGGTGTTCTTTGACCTTACAATTGAATTCTTTAATTTTTGTTTACAATGAGAAATATGACTCTATTTCTACATGTAGAGAGAAGTCCTTGATAAATTGGAAGGACATAGGAATAATCGATTGCTGTGGAAGGGAGAGTATGAAGAATTTGTTGGAAAACTTACTTCAGTGACAAGGAATCAATTAAAACATCTCAATGAAGATTTATTTACAAGATGCAGATATATTATTTTTCTCTTGAACTATGGATGGCATTGGTATCTGTTATTCTATTCAACAAGAGAAGGCAAATTCAAGACCATGAACTCCAAGCCTCATCCAGCTGCTTTCGGGACAGCCAAAGTTTATGTAAGTTTCATCATTTGTATTTCAATAACTCTTAAAACTTAAATTTCACAGCTGAATCAATATTTGCAGGCAGAATTTTTAGCTGGATACATGAAAAATTTCTCAGGCTTTGACATTGGGAAAATAACAGTAACGAAAATAAAGTGTTGTCATCAAGGCGAGACACTTGATTGTGGTGTTTTTACTTGTTTGTGGATTGAGTGTCTGGCGCTTGATGATGATGAAATATGGAATTATGAAAAAGAGGTAAAGATGGATACGTATCGGGCACACATGGCAGCGATTATTCTGTCAGATGAAAATGGAATTATGAAGAAATAGACTTTACTAATCCCATGTGATTATGATTTTTGGTGGAAAACGTATATTTATTGTAAGTTGGTGTATGTGCAGATATTCTCATCTTCATCACCTTTAGCCTATGTGATTATGGTTGTGAGTTGTTGAATGTTATGGAAAGTGGATGTTTTGTTGTTGAAATATGGAAAATATGTGATTATGGATGATTATGGATGTTTTGTTGCTGATTATGGATGTTGTGTTGTGGAAAAATTTATGCATGATTATGTGCTAAGTGATGTCAATGTGATCTTATTGGGCATTTCTTTTTCTGGTGCATTCGGCATTCTGTTTCATTTCTTAGTTGATGTTTTTGATTGCTCTTCACTTGCTTTTGATATGATCTGAAATTCAAAGTGTTCAGGTAGAGTATGTATTCTTACTTGCTTTTTGATATATATTCTTCACTTGCTGTGTTCGAGCAGAGTGTGTTTCATAGAAGACAGTTTCTGTAAATCTTGAGTATTTGTTGTTGTTGTTGTGTGAGTTCAATTATGAAACTGAATGTTTGTTCAGTTATGAAAATGAATGTTTGTTCAGTTATGAAACTCATTGTTATGATTTGTGTACTCTTTATGTGCATGACATATGTGGGATATACAAAGGAGATGCTGTCAGAATCTCAGTACACATTGCCAAGTTGGAGATGCTGTAAGAATTTCAGTACTATCCAAGAGTTGGCAAGGTCATGGGGATTTTGAGTACAAATTGATGCAATTTCAGTACACATTAGCTGAAATCGAGTACAGATCAGCCGAAATTGAGTACAAATTGATGAAAATCGAGTACAAGGTTAGGAAACCTATACCTCTCTCATGATCTTGATGTAAAATCCATTGTAATTGAGTCTAAGGTTAGGAAAACAAGATAGGATCATGATATATGCCCTATTATTTGATTATCCAAGAGTTGGCAAGGTCATGGTGATTTTGAGTATAAATTGATACAATTTCAGTACACATTGGCTGAAATCGAGTACAAATCAGCCGAAATTGAGTACAAATTGATGAAAATCGAGTATAAGGTTAGGAAACCTATACTTCTCTCATGATCTTGATGTAAAATCCATTGTAATTGACTCCAAGGTTAGGAAAACAAGATAGGATCATTATATATGCCCTATTATTTGACTATCCAAGAGTTGGCAAGGCCATGGGGATTTTGAGTACAAATTGATACAATTTCAGTACACATTGGCTGAAATCGAGTACAAATCAGCCGAAATTGAGTACAAATTGATGAAAATCGAGTACAAGGTTAGGAAACCTATACCTCTCTCATGATCTTGATGTAAAATCCATTGTAGTTGAGTCCAAGGTTAGGAAAACAAGATAGGATCATGATATATGCCCTATTATTTGACTATCCAAGAGTTGGCAAGGTCATGGGGATTTTGAGTACAAATTAATACAATTTCAGTATACATTGGCTGAAATCGAGTACAAATCAGCCGAAATGGAGTGCAAATTGATGAAAATCGAGTACAAGGTTAGGAAACCTATACCTCTCTCATGATCTTGATGCAAAGTCCATTGTAGTTAGAGTCCAAGGTTAGGAAACCAAGATAGGATCATGAGAGAGGTATCACTTACCTCTCTCATGATCTTGATACAAAGTCAATTGTAGTTGAATCTAAGGATAGGAAAACAAGATAGGATCATGATATATGCCCTATTATTTGACTATCCAAGAGTTGGCAAGGCCATGGGGATTTTGAGTATAAATTGATACAATTTCAGTACACATTGGCTAAAATCGAGTACAAATCAGCCGAAATTGAGTACAAATTGATGAAAATCGAGTACAAGGTTAGGAAACCTATACCTCTCTCATGATCTTGATGTAAAATCCATTGTAATTGAGTCCAAGGTTAGAAAAATAAGATAGGATCATGATATATGCTCTATTATTTGACTATCCAAGAGTTGGCAAGGCCATGGGGATTTTGAGTACAAATTGATACAATTTCAGTACACATTGGCTGAAATCGAGTACAAATTAGCCGAAACTGAGTACAAATTGATGAAAATCGAGTACAAGGTTAGGAAACATATACCTCTCTCATGATCTTGATGCAAAGTCCATTGTAGTTAGAGTCCAAAGTTAGGAAACCAAGATAGGATCATGAGAGAGGTATCACTTACCTCTCTCATGATCTTGATGCAAAGTCCATTGTAGTTGAGTCCAAGGTTAGGAAAACAAGATAGGATCATGATATATGCCCTATTATTTGACTATCCAAGAGTTAGCAAGGCCATGGGGATTTTGAGTACAAATTGATGCAATTTCAGTACATATTGGCTGAAATCGAGTACAAATCAGCCGAAATTGAGTACAAATTGATAAAAATCGAGTACAAGGTTAGGAAACCTATACCTCTCTCATGATCTTGATGTAAAATCTATTGTAGTTAGAGTCCAAGGTTAGGAAACCAAGATAGGATCATGATATATGCCCTATTATTTAATTATCCAAGAGTTAGCAAGGCCATGAGGATTTTGAGTACAAATTGATGCAATTTCAGTACACATTGGCTGAAATCGAGTACAAATCAGCCGAAATTGAGTACAAATTGATGAAAATCATGTACAAGGTTAGGAAACCTATACCTCTCTCATGATCTTGATGCAAAGTCCATTGTAGTTAGAGTCCAAGGTTAGGAAACCTATACCACTCTCATGATCATGATCCTATCTTGGTTTCCTAACCTTGGACTCTAACTACAATGGACTTTGCATCAAGATCATGAGAGAGGTATAGGTTTCCTAACCTTGTATTCGATTTTCATCAATTTGTACTCAATTTCGGCTGATTTGTACTCGATTTCAGCCAATGTGTACTGCAATTGCATCAATTTGTACTCAAAATCCCCATGGCCTTGCCAACTCTTGGATAGTCAAATAATAGGGCATATATCATGATCCTATCTTGTTTTCCTAACCTTGGACTCAACTACAATGGACTTTGCATCAAGATCATGAGAGAGGTATGAGTTTCCTAACCTTGTACTCAATTTTCATCAATTTGTACTCAATTTCGGTTGATTTGTACTCGATTTCAGCCAATGTGTACTGAAATTGCATCAATTTGTACTCAAAATCCCCATGGCCTTGCCAACTCTTGGATAGTCAAATAATAGGGCATATATCATGATCCTATCTTGTTTTCCTAACCTTGGACTCAACTACAATAGACTTTGCATTAAGATCGTGAGAGAGGTATGAGTTTCCTAACCTTGTACTCGATTTTCATCAATTTGTACTCAATTTCGGTTGATTTGTACTCAATTTCAGCCAATGTGTACTGAAATTGTATAGTTTTGTACTCAAAATCCCCATGGCCTTGCCAACTCTTGGATAGTCAAATAATAGGGCATATACCCCTCTCTTATCTTGTTTTCCTAACCTTGGACTCTAACTACATTAGACTTTGCATCAAGATCATGAGAGAGGTATCACTTTCCTAACCTTGTACTCGAATTTCATTAATTTGTACTCAATTTCGGCTGATTTGTACTCAATTTCAGCTAATGTGTATTGAAATTGTATAGTTTTGTACTCAAAATCCCCATGGCCTTGCCAACTCTTGGATAGTACTGAAATTCTTACAGCATCTCCAACTTGGCAATGTGTACTGAAATTCTGACAGCATCTCCAACTTGTCATCTCCTTTGTATAATTCTGACAGCATCTCCTTTGTATATCCCACAAATGACATGCACATAAAGAGTACACAAATCATAACATTGAGTTTCATAACTAAACAAGCATTCATTTTCATAACTGAACAAACATTCAGTTTTATAACTGAACTCACACAATAACAACAACAAATACTCATGATTTATAGGAACTGTCTTCTATGAAACACACTCTGCTCGAACACAGCAAGTGAAGAATATATATCAAAAGCATTCAGTTTCATAACTGAACTAACATTCATGTTCACAACTGAACTAACACAACAACAACAACAAATACGAGTCATTTACCAAAACTATGAAATACAGATATCACACTAAACTTAAACATCAACTAGTATCAAGCCCACATTACATAAACAGTTCCCGGTACATAAACATCACTAATTTAACATAATATTAAAGGACCATTACACCAAGAGCACGCCCTGAATAATTGCACTGGTTCGAGTACTCCTTCTCTTAGGTACATCCTTGCTTCTTGCTTGTTCTATCATCCTCTTTTTCCTATAAATTGGAAAATGTATTAGAGATCAAATATATGAGTACATGCTCATCAAAAGAAATTTCAGAATACAATGTTTTACTTGTAAATCAAACAGTTCCATACTATTTTCACAAAATAAAAGTAGAGTTAGTTAATGGCTTCTTTGCAACTACGTCGGTTATGACCTCGCCTATGACACCGACCACACTTTGTCACACGTTTTTCGACTTGCGAAGGTATCCTTTGAGTTCTTCTTCTGGCTGGTTGGCTTCGAACAACGGGAGCATTAATTACAAATTGCTGCTCGAGATTGTACTCAGACATGTGACATGTAGGGATCGGATTTAGGATTCCTTTGTAGCTTTCACGATACAACTCTATTTTAAAGTACTTGTCACAGAAATCATATACTGATAATGACTTTGACTCTATTGCTGAACATGCATGTTTGCATAGAAACCTATTAATCTGCCATGCTTTGCACGAACAAGTCCAAGCAGACAAATCAACAGCAAATGATTTATTCCCATCCACAACTTCAAAACTCCAATCACATGCCTTGCGCACTATCAAACTACGAGATTCAGCATATGTTTTTGCAAGAGCATTCTCCTTTGATGGACTCAATCTTTTAACCATCTCCATTGTTGATTCACGTCGTCTGTGCATCATATCCATAATTTGAATCCGTATGTGATTGACCATGGCCACGATAGGAAGAAATCGTGCTGCTTTAACCCAATTATTCCAAGACTTAGCTATGTTATTATTCATGACACCCCACCGATTTTCTAGAAAATATGCATTTGCCCAACTTTCTGGACACGAAGATACTATAAAGTCTTTAGCAAGTGGCATTGACCCTACTATCATGTTAACATATTCTTGAAATTATCGTGTCGATAGGGCATATGCAGCTTTTTTGAAAATAGATGACCAATATTTTTTATTATGAAGTGGGTACCTTCGCATGACCTACATTCAAATAATAAAAAAATAGTACATAAACTAGTATTATTCAAAAAGCAATGTTTCCTAACACAAATATGTCATTAGCCAAACTTGTTTCACGAAATTGTCTACCAAATGCCTCAAACAGTAGGCATGATGACTATCTGAGAATATTATCTGAATAGCCTTGATTATCCCAGGATGTCTATCAGAAAAAAAAGATGAACTCATGGAACCCAATATAGGAATGCGAAAGCAGGACACTTTTAAGTTGGAAACAGAACCATCCCCAATTATTATCATTTCCAGCATCTACAACTGAATATGCTAATGTGAAAAGATCATCATTAGCATCCTTTGCCACAACAACGAAAATACATCCTTTGTATTTATTCTTTATGTGAGTGTCATCTAAGAAAACCAAGGGTCTACATCCATTGATAAAACCAATTGCACATGCATTGAAGCAGATGAATATCCGTTTAAATTTATTACCACAATGATCAATTTCACACTCGACAAAACTTCCAGGATTAGTTTCTTTGATAGCACTACAATACCATCGTAATCTATCATAAGACCCCTCCTCTGCACCATGAATGTCATGCATTGCCAATTCCTTCTCTTTCCAAACTCTGTTGTAATTAAGCTCGACCCCATAATCTCTATGAATATCTTTCAACATTGTGCATAGTCGATACGAGGGCTCTCCCCTCAATCTATCCATCACAACATTGGAAACCCAGGCAGCATCAGCTTTAGGATGTCCTCTACTATGAAGATTGTCATCTCCACAAGTATGTATTAGATTGCATTTTCTAATGCCAAAAAGTTTGTCAGCTTTATGTCTTGAAGCATATATTCTCCAAGAACAGTTGTTTTCGCTACAGATAAGAATAACCTTCTTATTATCATTCTTTTTATACAAAAATGATCGTCTCATAGCAACTGCATAATTTTTAGCACATTTTCGAAATTCTGTAGCATCCTTGAATATCTGGCCCTCTCCACGGATGCAATGACTCCAAGCATCTATGGAATTTCTTACCAAACCCACTTCAAGATAGCCATCATTATTAGTCTGTGTCTCTTCTTCAGTTTCAAATCTTATCAATTTAACAATGAGTATAATATCATTGTAAGCATAAAATAATTATAATTAACCTACTATCCATACACCAAAATTAAAGACTTAACCTTTGGGAGAGTGCTTTATGTAATATATTAACAAACCTAAACTAAAATTAAAGACTTAACCTTTGGGAGAGTACTTTACCTATATAATTATCAAAGACTTATCAACAAAACTAAAATATATATAATATAAAATTGTGGATGCGTAAGAAATCTAAATAATATGGCATCATTTTCTAGCTTCGAATGATTTAACCTTTGGAAGAGTACTTTATGTATATATACACAACTATTTTAAATAGTGAACATGTTGTTGATATCCCATTTTTAACCTTTTAATAAATTATTAATACAACACAAATGGAATATAATCATGTTCTAATTTAAAAGTTTAAATCATCCAATGTCTTCCCAACTAAAATTTACATATGTTCAAGATTTACAAGAAGAAACCACACCCACAATATATTTCCATGATAAATAACTAAACAATCATCAATAATTGTACTCTACAACGACATATCAAGCAAATAAAAAAAAAATAAATTTTATCATCATTAATATCTACATGCGGAAAAAAATCAAGGTAGAAATTTTTTACCTCTCGAGACTGTGGACACTCATGTGATCTTTTTCCACTGCTCTCATATTAATTATTGTCAATCTCATAGACGTGTAAAGATGTGTCATAATCCGGACATCATCATCTTCATGCAATGTCACATACATATTTTGATGTGGTGCAAGATATTGCAAAAGCACATTTTGTGAAACAATCTCCTCACATTTTCTTCCAAGATTAACAAACAGCTCCATTAGACTGAAGTCATTAAAAATTGAAATCATATAGAGGCCTTCTTTATACTTGCAACTACCCAGAAATGAAAAATTTGAACATCCAGATCCATATTCCATTTCTCTAAGAAACTAATCAAAATCAGTGTCACCTGAGTGATTGAGAAATTGCATTGGAAAAGACTATACAATTTCATAATCAATCATAACACGATATCAATTTAAATAAATTTGACAAATTATATTTAATTTCATAACACAGCATAAATGAGGAATAATATACTCATTCAAATATTATTGGCCTTTATTTATATTCAAATATCAGAAAATTATCTTCAGGGAGTGAAACACAATATAATTTCTCAGGAATTTCAACTTGCAAAAGAGGAGGATACGATTAATAAAATGAATTTTTGAGATGGAGGTGAATTCTTTCCTGTAGTAGTTGGAGTTGGAGGAGCAAGCGTAAGCGATCAAGCCTACACGCACTATCTCAAGATTTCACCTCCATCTCAAAAAATCCGACCAAAAACTAATAATATATAAATAATGAGATATGTAAAAATTCAAGCAAACAAAATATGACTAATAGATTAAAAAAGACTATAAAAATTAAAAAATTTACTATTTTTTAAGGTGATTGTGTGTCTTCGACTCTGTCTTCAACGGCGACGCTTACTTCACTTTCCTCGTCGGTCGTTTGCTCTCGGTTGATATCTCGCTACTCCCGATCGATGGATCTCGATGGGTATGATCTTGCTTTAGTCTCCTCCTCGGCGTGGATAGGTAGAGCGATGGATTTCACTGGTTAGGGTTTGTTTAGGATGAGCATTGTAACAGGAAAAAATGGAAAAGAGGGAAATGGTCGAGCCATCGATTTCCTTGGTTTGGGTTTCTTTATGATGGAGAATCTGTAGGGAAGAAATGGAGAAGAGGGAAATGAGGAAGACGAAAATGGTGGGAACGTGCTGGTTAGGGTTTTTGCTTTCGATGTATCGTGAACAAATGGGGGAGAAGGTATTGGAGAGAGGGATAACATTTAATAAGGGTAGATTGGTAAATTTATGTATTAGGGAGTTAAAAAAAAATTTAGAGAGTCAAAACTATTGTTCCCTTGCCAAGGGAGCTGACAATGATTTTCTGATTAGGAAATTTTTAATAAGTCTCCCAAAAATATATAAGAAAAAATAAGTTGAATTTGATATTAGGATTTTTATGAAAATTCTTCGTACATCAAAACAATTCGGTGACTTGGTTTTCCCTTCTCGAGAGTTCTCCTTACCAGTTGCCTGCCACCTGACAATCGATATCTCTCGTGGCCCCGTATCGTGTTGCCCTAGTCTCCATCCGCCGCTGCCGCCGTCACTGCTACCGCTCTCTCGGCACTCAGGTTCGTTGCACCTCCTTCACGGCTCTTGTTCTCTCCTCTCTCCCTCCTCCGGTCCTGCACCTTCGCTTCACACTTGTGCTCCTTTCTGACACGGCATTCGATTTTGTGAACGAAATTGATAGCACAGTTTTAAGGATTTTAACTCCTTATTTCGAACTAAGATATAGCAAAGCAGACGCTAGAAATCTCTTCCTTTCTCACTTGATAGGATTTAGATTGTAGTTCGTTATCTGTGTTTCCTCCTCCATTTATTGCGATCTATGTTGGATAATTTCTGTTTTCCCCTTATGGGTGGACCATGGGGCGATTTTGAAAATGCATGGCAATTCAATTTTCTCTATGCGAAGATATTGGTTTTTCCATGCGGAATTGGTAGTTGGTTTGAGTTTTGCAGATGAAAAAAATGCCTTCTTTAGGGAGATTACTTGGAAGTCTCATGTAGAAGGATCTTCACTGGCAAATTTGTGTTCAATCTTTCTTAATGTAACACTAATTTGTTGCAATATGATGCTAATTCCTTCATCTGGCTTGTTATTCCTTGGGATTCACAGAATATGTTGTGTTTCATGTAGAATTGAAGCCATGTGCCATAACTGACACAGACAATTTTCAACAGCAACTCAGTGTTTCTATTACTCGCTTCTTGTGCCATACTAGAAGATTTTATTATGGGGTGTGGATTCAACATACTAATTTATCTTATAACCATGAACCAGGACGTGATATGGATACTGCGGAAAATGCTATTGAAAAAGCTGCTGCTGAACGCCGCGAACGGCTAAAAGCTCTTAAAATGGCCAAAGTGCTTCTAGAAACACCAGATGATGACACAAAAAAGCGTGATAGCAATCTAGAAGATGCTGAGGAGACTGAAGAGGATGAGTAAGTCCTATTCGCTATTCATGACTTCGTTATTAGTATTATTCTGCTATAAGAATAAGTTATTTAGGGATCACAACCCTGCAACATAGAATGAGAAATTTCTGGAGCAAATCATTAGGCCTTGTTAGTCTTCATTTGTTCAAACAGGGAATTCTGTTAGTAGGGAGTATTATTAACACTTTTTGAGCCCTTTAGTGGTGCAATATATATTAAGGATTTGCTTATTGGTTTAGGAAATGATAAATCGTCACAGCACAAATAGTTTCTCATCCTATTGAATAAGATCAGTTCAGTTACCACCATGACAATTCCAACATAGAACACATGCACATGACCGAATCTGTGACTATATGCTAGCATAAAGCATGGAGAAAGATAAGATAAACAAACACACGTTATTGATAAATGTTTTTATTGAAGAATTTAAAGACAAACTAAGATAATTTAATACCAAAAGAAAATCAATGTCAAAAGAAAAGAGAAAAAAATGAGGCCTCAAAAGATCAGTGTGAGAAATCCAGTGATGGATGGATATGCCCTAGAATTGACACCTGTCTTCTCATTCAACACCCTTAGTATTTGCCTCGACAAACTGAGAGGAAAACAAATGGATGCCATCTAAGAAAACAGGTGAGATTAATGTAACATAATGTATGTGTAGGGGAAACAATGCTTGTATGTGGTCAGATTCGACTAGGATATTTTAAAGTGTTAGAAGAATTTAAGGTAGGTTTTGTCTGTGTTATAACACATATTGCATCAAATGTACAGGGACTTGGAATAATGCATATGGATTTTGTGAAGCTGGTTAACAACATGGTTGAGTTGGTGTTTACCCAATGACTTGATGATCCAGAACAAGGAGGACTTTTAAACATGGAGGATTAGATGGCATAGAACGAGATCAAGGAGCGTGTGTATTTGATGGATCAAAGATCTGACATGTGGTGAACTCTAGGCATAGAGCATTTAGTGGTTATAATTGAGATTGACAACCCAAAACAAGGTGAACTCATAGGCATGGAATATTGATTGGATAGCATGGAGCGAACTTAGGGAGCTTGGAACATTTGATGAATCGAAGAACTGGAATGAGGTGAACTCTAGGCTATTAAGTGGACTCTAGGGTATGACGCATTGGATATTGAGGCATGAAAGCAATTAAAGATTACGAGAGTAATTGTAGTCTTTGAGCTTTTATCTTTGGGGAACATCATTTTAGACAATGTGTTTAGTTAGTAACGGTAGACTACCTAGTGATTTAATTGTAATTTGATTGAGAGTAATTTGTCATAAGTCGTGGCTTGCTGACTTAGCTTGGCCCTAGGACTTAATGTAAACTATGATAGATGTAAGCCAAGTGAAGGAGGGACTATCCAGGATCCAATTGATTTCAATCAATTAGAGCATATCAGTCTACTATTGAGTTGACTGACCGTGAGGGTTAGGTAAAGAAAATGATTCTGTTTGAGCAACAATCAATTGGATATGATTCCAGTCAACTAAAGAGTCACATAGTTGACTGGAGGTGAATTCCAATTGAATGACGATATAGTCATTGAATTTCAATGGTAACATTTTCCTGCCTAGTCAGTTGGTGGGCTTTCTCCCTCCAGTCGATTTGAGGCGAATGAAATGGAGTGGTTGGAAAGCTTGTTATATAAAGCTCTTGTGGATCTTTAATCTTGACAAATTGTACAAAAATTAGTCTCTATTCTCTTTTGAACAAGTGCTTAAAAGTTTCCAAGGGCTTGAATCAAACTTGAAGACTTAGACTCAAGCTCTCATTAATCTCTAGCTTTATTTTTGTTCATCTTTGAGAGGAGAAATTATTGTAATCATGTTGATTGGAAGAGACTTGCTTTATTACCTCTTGTGTGGTGGTGGTTTATAGTGGAGTTTCGTGGGTGATACATCGGACGTGTTAGAGGCTTTGGATTAGGAGTGAGGTCTCCCAACCATATTATATTGACATATTAATGTGTCTTGCTTTATTCTTATTTCTGTCGCAATTACTACTTGACACGAACAAACGGATACACACACGAACAACTTCAACAACTAACTACTAATGATTTGGTTTGTCTATGTATTTGTGAGAAAATTGGATTTAGGGGCGTTATCTATTTTACCCCCTTGCACTCTACCCAGCCATAGCAGATCCTAACAGTATGTTGCAAAAAGTATCAATACATGCAGCAAATGTCACTATATATGAACCCCTGCTCTGAAGTAACAGAAAAGTACACGTTGTATGCTATGGTAACACTGGTATGACTACGAAAGCATTCCAGCCTACACACACACACACCCCAATGATCTATTAAATGTGATTACCAGTAATTTGATGCTCTGCCATCTAGCTAGTGTAGATCCTAATTAGCAATCTTTTATTGGTGCCATTAGTATTAATTGTATTGGTTATGCTTATTATGTTAATCAACTTATCTGTTATAGCATATATCAAATTGTAAAGATAAAAACAACTATAAGCTAGTATGGAATTGATGACTCTAAAAACCTTATCTTTACCTCCTCACATTATAGTCATAAGTTTCCCTTAACCACTCCCTTCTTAAACCATGTATGCCACCTATTGATAGGGTGTCATAAATGGATTTAGTTTAGGGGGTTCTATTCGGTTCTAGTACTAAATATCATAAACTTGTTTCTCTGATTTGCATGACTAGGGATATTCTACTTTAATTTCACCGTGACACATAAACAACACATTTGAAGCTGAAAATCATATACACTGTTATGCCAACTGCACAACATATATAAAATTGTATGATTTATTTTGGATTAACCATTATGGACAGCAGTTAAAGTACAATACTTGGAGCTAATCTAATTCAGAAAACCACCAAGGTTGCCCCACTATTTAATGGATAAGGACCTGATCAGCAAGGAAAGAGATCCTACCTCAAATGAAGCTTGACAAGACTGACTTCACAGGGAAAACACCAAAGAACACCTTGTGTAGGTGCTGCTCTAAGATCACCAGAAATAAAGATTAGGGACCACAAAACCACTATGGGTAAACAATCCTCCACTGCAATCTCACATGTTTACCACTCAAGTCAAAGCAAAGCACAAAGTAGACAAGAAATCCTTGATGTGATTACTGCCGATCACGAGAATATGACATTATACATCTATAGATGAACAATTAAGGCTTACAATTGGAACACAAGGAGAATATTATAATCTTAATCTTCTTGTGCTTCCTGCATGCACAAGATGATGACACGAGGACTTTTGATCACCCTCGCTGCTAACAAATGAGATCACTGCACGTGCCAGATAAGGAATTCTATTGTTGGTGTAAGATTTTGCTAGCACCACCCACTTAAGAAGCTACAAGAAAGGGATTGAGAAGTCATTGATTCTCGAGCGTATAAACAAAGAGGGTATGTGGAACATTTGCAGGCGGATGTTGTTCTCAATGGGCAGAGCGAAAACCAATGTAAAGAGAGTTATAAGAGAGGCATAGTCTTCTAATTGAACTCCTCACTATGGTCACAGGCATGGAATGAGAACGGAGAAGAGTAGGTCTCAATGAGGGTGCTCGAAATCTTGCGATTCCTTCTCATATTAGGTTTTGTGAGAACATTATTCTAATGAAGAAGGGGTCATGATCTTATTGGGGTTGTGGATCATGAGTAAGGATTTTAACTCCTAATAGTTTAGTCAGCCTCAAATTTTAACAATGTGTTTTAGTAGTTAAGGCATTCTACGTCATTGCAGAAAATTTAAAACATTCTACCCATCGAAAAAAATTGATCCTCAAATTGGTGATTAACTAAAGCAAATATGAGGAATTTGACTTGTGTCCTCATGGGTGATGTTACTATCCAACTTTTATAAACCTCAGACTGCCTTGTTTCTCAAGTGATGTTTTTTGCAGTATAATTTGTTCACTAGAAGCTCTCTAAAACTCCACATTTGGTTGCAAATTCATGAATATCTCAAAAACATACGTCATGCTAGCTTCTACTTGCACAACACGAATACACCGAAGGTATTGTGACCTCTATTTAAGGAAAGGAATAAGCCCATATGTCACAACACTAACTTGCTTGATAATGACAAACAATCTAATATAATTAGGTTCTAGCTTTCCCTTGAAACTGAATCTTCTCACACCCTTGGAAGGGGCACTTAGAGGAAAACATGATTTCTGGTAGAATGCTCTAACTTTTAACACCTTTTGTCTACATAACTCTTTTTCCAACTTTGATTGTCAGCAACATTTGCCTGGTCCTATACACTATTCTTTGAATTAACTATAGGCTCAATCGCTCTCTAACCTTGTCTGATAGTAATAGGTGATATGTATTCTCTTTATAGAGTGCCTATAAACAAGGTTATCTTAATCATTAAGTGTCGGCAGTAGCATGCAGGCGACAATGGATAGCTGGTGATGGGCTAGCAGTAGGTGCTGCAAATGAGAGAATAAGAGAATTGGGGAAGGAGAGAATAGGAGAGAATGTGTGGAGAGAGAAGGGAAGGGAAAGCAAATAATTTTTGAAGTTTTACAAATATCATTAACTTTATTAAATACGATTGAACCTGACTATTGTATATTTAAACTTGGTTTAGTTTTCAATTAACCAAGATAAATACAAATCAAAACCAGTTGGATACCTGTTTGGTCTTAAACAACCATGCTAATTTAATGGGCTCCACCTAACTGTAAATCCCATAAAACTTAAAATATTAGCTTGAATCAGCTTAATTAGAATCTAAAAGAATTAATTTAAAATGAAAAAATTGCTATCTAACATCCTTGATCATTTTCTTTGTGTTCTTATTTTTATGATCTCGTAAAATCATACGAGCAAGCAATACGAAAGCAAGGGCTCAATGAGATTGTATTTTCTTTTCCTCCTCTGTGTCTGCTCACAGCTTGGGTTCGAGCTTCAAGAAATCACTAATGTTCATCATGATGCTTTAATTAAATGAAAATTTATTTAAGTTAAGAAAATAATACATCTATTTTTTGTTTACTATTTTTAATTCATTTCATTCAAATATCATTGAAGTTGATGATTGCTACAAGCGTGCAGTGAATGGATCATATTATTTTAAAAAAAAAAGTGTAAAGAATTTTCAAACTAAAATTCATTTTATTGAAAATGTTTTGAATCTCAAATTTGAGTTGAATTTTGAAACCCTAATTTATGTCCATTAGTCGACTAACCTCAAACCATAAATCGTATCAGTATTTGTGGTATCCTCAGTCACCTTGTCAAGTTCTACTAGTCTACTGACACCATAACAAAAGTCTAGACTCATGCAAACTTGGGTTTCTCACTTCTCCTAGTTATCTTGTATCAATCGACTGTTGCATTGACTCAACTAGTTTAGGGATCAAGTTTGCCTATATTCGAGTCCGACCCTCATCCTAGGAGTACAATTGCTCAAAGACTCTCATTCTTAACAAAACTTACCCTATGCCAGATTGCCTTGTGCCTTCTAGACTTTCATGCATGGAGTCTCCTCGTCTCTGAAGTTTTAGAGCTTGGCATTTGGTCACCTAATAGGACCCTATTAGGACTTCATTCTCGGCTAAGAATCTAGCCCTTCACCTTTTTGTTTTATTCTTTTAGAATTTTTATACTATAAAATTAAATAAAATTTAAATCTAATTTAAGCCTAAAATATAATATCATATATTTTAAAATTTGAAAAATCATGTATTTTTTTATGCTTTATTCACTGTAATAATTGTAATTATGTGAAATAAACAAAACCAAATTAACAGAATTTTGAATTATCTCATTGTATCTAAGAGTTTTATTCAGGTTTTATCAAACAAATAAAATAAAGAAAGAGATATTTAATGTTTAAATCTTTTATCAAAATACTCATAAACAAATTTCAAAAACAATAACATAAACTAACAAAGTATATGTTCAATTCAAATAGATTTACATAAAGTCTTACAAGTCCTTCAAATCTGAACTTGCTCTAATGGTGCAGTAGTATTCAAAAGCAAAAGATGTCCCAATTTATAGAGGATCAGTGAAGCCAAACCATGTTTATAGAGGATCAGGGAAAGGCTAAGGAAGAACAAAAATTAAATAAATTATAGTGTAAATCTTTATAAAATGAAAGAATAATATAGTTTGCAAGTGACAATTTTTAAAATAAAACTCAAATGATTATAAAGATGTTTAACTCTAAAGACTGAGATGATCAAAATAATCAATGAATATAAACAGAACGTATGTTAGCATTAATTATTAAGTAAACAATTAGTTATAATAAAAAGTTAATTAAAATTATAATGTATACTAAGGGGGCGCTTGGTATAAATTTGGCAGTGGGAATGGGAATGAGTTTGATTGAGGGGTTTATGGGTTTGGTGATAACCTAGTGGGGGGTGGGTTATGAAATCAAGGGTATCATATCCTTATTTTGATTCTGATTCCCGTATACCAAGCATCATCAATGGGAATGAAATGGATTTCATTCTCATTCCCACTTTCTAAACCCGCTTATCAAGCGCCCCCTAAGTGATAATTTAATTGAATAAGTATTGAAATTGTATAGACATGATATAATACTGAAATTGTATCATTTCTATTAGAAAATGAAATTTTGACACGACAGAGCTCAAAATTTTAGACCTCGGTTGAACTTACATATATTGTTGAATTATGATTGTTCAATGTTGTAAGTGGAGGTGTCGGATGGTCAATGACGACCTATTTCCTAGACAGTGCCTAGGCGATTGAATATTTTTTATTATTTTTATACATAAAATTATAAATAATAATTATTCTTTATAATATTTATTTTTAATAAAATATATTAATTAAAAATTTAATCAAATATTTTTAAAAAATAAAAATATAATATATATATATATATATATATATATATATATATATATATATATAATATATATAATTAATGAGATAATTTTATTAGACTTTAATTAAGTCTATTTAAATTATCTCATCATAGTTAAGAATTGATTAAAATTATTAACCTGAAGTTATTTATTAAACTCTAACTTACAATTTACCTGTGTACCCTATTTCGGCCAGGCGATGAGTCAAGCGACGAATTTGACTGGTCACCAGTCGCGGAGACCACCCATCGTCAAGCTTGAGCGACGCCTCCGGGCTTATCATTGTGCTCGAACGACGCGTCTAGCCTCGCGCAACAC
>JAGFNQ010007728.1:0-27547 GCA_024364735.1 Boesenbergia rotunda | reverse complement strand
TCCTAGCAGTCCTTCGCTAGGCTTTTGACTCTGGCATTCCTTCGCCAGTGCCTAGCAGTCCTTCGCTAGGACTTTTTACCCTGGCATTCCTTCGCCAGTGCCTAGCAGTCCTTCGCTAGGACTTTTCCTGCACACTAGAGTAACTTGTTAGAAAACAAGTAAGACTTAACTTTTGACCTCTGTTGCCATTATCAAAACACAGGTTTGACTTGGGTGCCTTCTGCACCAACAATCTCCCCCTTTTTGATTTATGGCAACCTTAGTTCAAAAAGTTAAGTTTAAGCAAGCATAAAAAGGTTAAATTTTGTTCCCTCCCCCTGGAAGGAATCTCCCCCTAGATTTTTCTAAAAATTCGTGGGGTTAAGAAAAACTTTACTTGTACTTTGAAAACTTAAGTTTTAGGTACTTAGAAATCTTTTAATAACTTAAGTTAAAAGTACATAGGTGAGTTTTTGAAGCATGATTTTAGAGTACTTAAAAAGTTTGAAGCTTTAAGTTTTAAGGTACTCAAAAGTTTGAAAGTGTTAGCTTAAGTACTTAGTAAGATTTAGTAAGATTTAAAAAGCTTAAGTACTTAGTAAGATTTAAAAAGCTTAAGTACTTAGTAATGATTTAAGTACTTAATAAGTAACGTACATTTGAAAAACTTAAGTACTTAATAATTTTGAAAGACTTAAGTACTTAGTCACATTGTACTTATACAGTTTTGAAAAACTTAAGTTTTAAAGTACTTACAGAAGTTGAAAAAATTTTGACAAGCTTAAGTAAGAAAAGGCTTGAGTACTTAGCAAAATTTTGAAAGCCTAAGTAAAAATTTGAAAGCTTTTAAGTACTTTAGTCAACTTTGAAAAGCTTAAGTATTTTTGAAAATTTTTGAATAAAGGATAAGAAATTATTTGAAAACTTTTTGAATAAAGGATAGAGTTAAAAAAATTAATTTTACTCTCTCCTTGCCTATCTCTCCCCCTTTGCCATATATCAAAACAAATAAATATAGCAGAAATAAGATTGCATAAAAAAAATAAGTAAGATTTTGCTATACTGAACCAATTCATAATTAGACTTAAACTAAATCAGTCAATTTTCTCTGTAGGGACCTGTCTAACCCAATTAGCTACTTACTAACTGTTAGAAACAGTAGTTTTTGCTAGGGTTAGTCAAGTTAAGTGTTTCTGTTCAAGTTAGATTTTCTAGACTTGACACTTAACTTGATTGCTGTGTAAGTTGTATTTAGTGCCCCAATTACTGCAGATGCACTGACTTAAAGCATCTTGAATTAAGGCAAAGACTTAAGCATCTCAACCCTTTCTAGGTTATCAATCAAAAGTACCCTAAGGTGCTTGTGAGATGCTGGCTTCTAAGTCTATAGGTGCATGCAGTTCTAGGGTTAGGGCATAGGCTAAGTCCATTTTCGAAAAAGCCCTAATTTTGAAAGGGGTAGTTTTGAAATAAAAATAAAACTAAGTCGAAAATGAAAACTGATTTTGAAATTAAGTAAAACAGTTTTTCAAATTCTATTTTTAGAAACAAATTTTTAAATCAAGTAGAGCAGTAAAAAAAATAAAGTTAATCTATTCTACAGAGCACAATCCTAACTGCTTAGATAGTCAAATGAAATAAGTACTTAATTCCACAGGTCAACAGAGACAAACATAACAGTCATACAGGTCAAAACATAAGTCAACCCTACTAGGTAGGGGCAGTCAGATAGCTAATAGTACAATGCAATCAGATCTAAGACGAGGGACCGGGGTGCCATGAATCGAATCGTGCCATCATCTCGATGTATCGAGCATCAGCCACTTCTCGATCGGCCCTTCGAGCGTCCCTCTGCTCGATGTATCGAGCATCAGCCACTTCTCGGTCGGCCCTGCGAGCGTCCATCTACTCGATGTGATAGGCCTCGACCTCCTCTCGGAGACTCTGAACCTATGTCTCTAAATGTGTGACTCTCTCGTAGAGTGTCGGTGGAGCGGGCTGGTCTATGTGTGCTCGAGCTGCTGCAGCTATGTCTCCAACGTCGACTTCAATCTCCTCGTCTGAGTCGATCGCGGCCCCGGCCTGCTGTCGTCTCCAACTCAGAACCCCGGTGGCCGATACCTCTAGACCCGCTAACGAGAAGTTCCTAAATCCTATTTCATCGAAATCGGTCAAAGCGGTTATTTCACCTGCGGTAATGTCGCGACCGTGGTGATGAAGGAGAGAGGTGATGATGTGACAGTATGGAGTGCGCACTCGTCCCTGGGTCGTAACACTGGACGCATGCAGAATAGAATGAAACATGTGTAGTCCAATGTCGATGCAAGGTGGTGGACTAGGGCATACAGGAGGAAGGCACGAAAGGGTCGCATGGTCCCGAGATCTCTAGTGGAGAGTGGTAAGATACAGCGGACCAGGACTCTGTACAGGGCATAGTCCTGTGCCTGAAGACGGCTTGGAATCGTCTATTTGGGGGGAGTCTAGCTTCCCTATAGAAGTACGAGTGGATAGTGTCTAAGGTGATGTGAGAGTAGGGAGGGTCAAATGGAGGATTCCTAGATGGATAGCAGCAGAATGTGGACTGAGAAGATCGTAGTCCAAGGAATCGGTTTAGTAAACTAGGGGTGATAGACAAAGGTATCCCTTGAACAGTAGTGTGAAACATGAGATTATCTTGTCGAATTATGTTATTATAGAACTCTGCACATAAGGATTCATTAATGCTATGAGTGCAGAAGACAAGATTATCTAATTGATAGAAGTTTATAATATTCATGGTTACGGGGCATGATTGAGTAAAGAAGTGTCTATTAAGATAGCTTGTCTTAATAGGTTTGTAAATGGTTTGAGCAAACTTGTTGCATAATTCTAAGGTAGGGAACCTAGGGTCGGGACTAGGTTCGGCACCGGGGTTGGCCGGGTTTGGTCGGCGTCTTCTAAGTTAAGGAAGGTAAGAAAACATGAAGATATTGCATTAAAAATAAATTTAAATGCAATAAAAATAAATAAGAATTATACCGGGCAACTCGGGGAGGCATAGTTGAGGATGAGGACTTGCAAGGTCTTCTTGAAGAGAAAGAAGTGAAGAAGGAGGTTGATTTTGGTGTGGGAAGAGAGGGGGAATTCGGGTGCCTTATATAGGCATTTCCATGGGGGCGCCCGGGAGCTTCCGGGCGCCCTGGTCAGTGCTTGCTGCCAAAGGCAGAGATTCGGCTGGTTGGGGGCGCCCGGGACAGCCCGGGCGCCCTCAACAGGGTACTTTTGCAGCTTTTGCTGCATTGGAAGTGATGGGGGCGCCCGCGTCGTTCCGGGCGCCCTGGTCAAGTATAGAAAAAGACAAAATTTTGTCTTGTTATCATTTGACCATGGTTTAATCGGTTTGACCATGGTTGGAATTGATTTGACTGTTTTGACTATGGTTTGACTGCTTTGACCATGGTTTTACTATTGATCTTAAATACAAGATTATCTCATACTATAGGCATCAAAAGAATTTCCAATCTTAATCTTACTGTCTCACCCAGTTTAGGGTTTTCAATCACGTTAGCCTTATAGGTTTTGTGAGACAGGTTTTGATAAGTTAAGACTATTTTGAAAATTTTGATTAATTTTGAAAACAATTAAATTTTTGAAAACTTAATTAATTTTGAAAAGATATTTAAATCTACAAATATCTGAAATTTTGTGTTAGATTCGAATTTGACAAAAAATAATTTGAATTTGAATTTCAAAAATTGGCTTCCAGGTCTTGGCGAGGCACTAGGCCTTCTTTGGCCGTAGCCTTATGGGATCATCCACCCTTTCCTTGACAAAGCCTTTTAATGAAATTTCATTTTCAAAATTATTCTTTGAAAAATTTCTGGTCTAACTAGTTTGGGTCTTGGATCGGTAGCTTCGGCTAGTTCCGCCAAATTGGCTTCCCTAACGTACTATCATCTCACCTCCACCCAATATTATGTTGTCAAGTTTCAGTTAAGTTTGTTCACTCCTTATTCTAACCATTCCTAAATCTAAGCATGGTAAATTGCAGGAATTTTAAATAAACAATCAATCAAGCAATTGCAATCACGAATTAAATTCTTATCTAATAATGAATATTGTTTTCAGTTTGGCTCCCCCTGGACTAAAGCCACGGTGATGGTTAGGCAAGATGTGAATCTTGTCCTTGGGGATCCAATACTGATTTGATCCAGTTGGTTTGTTCAGGTATAGTTTAGGTACCCATGCCTGAATTTTACCTCTGGACTGATTCAGTACAGCAAAGTAAGATCTTTGCCGGGATTTGGTTCTATAGCCAAGTCCGGATTGATTTAGAACTGATTTCTATTTTCCAAGGATCATGTCAAGACCCTTGGAACCAGATGTAAATCGTTCTAAAGCTAATCTAAGATCCTTAACCTGAGTTTTCAGGGAGGAGTTCTCCTTTTCAAGTTTTTCAACTTGAGAAGGAGTTCCTTCCTGAACCTTCTCGGTTAAGGGTTTAGAGTCAGCTCCCTCTTTCAGGAGTTTTACTTCCTGTCGGAGGGATTCGACTCGGAGTTTGGCTTTTGCCAAATCTCAAGAAAGAAATGAAATTAATTTGCTTAATTGACATCTATTGAAACCAGTTACCTTAATTTCGCCGTCTTCTGTAAAGGTCAGCTCGCCGTCGTCCTGTTCTGATTCTGACTCAGTCTCGACTTTATCTGAGGCGTTCAGAGCTAGTAGGTTTGATTGGGGTGCTTCTTCTTCTTCATCTGAGGAAGATTCGTCCCAGGTTGCTTGGAGCACTTTCTTTCTTTTTGTCTTTTTGATTTCCTTTAAGTTTGGACATTCTGTCTTGTAGTGGCCCTTTTTCTTGCACTCGTAGCAGGTTACGTTGGGCTTGTTTTTATCATTCGCGGGTTCAGCTGGTTCGTCCTTTCTTCGGCTGATTTTCCGTTTGTTGGTTCGGTTCTTCAGCTCCTTGTAGTAGCTTCGGGCTAGTCAGACCAGCTTAGTTTAATCTCCTTCTTCGTCTTCCGAGTCTGAGTCTGAGTTAGACTCGGGTTCAGGTTCAGGCTTCTTCTTTGTTGTCCTTCCAGTTTTACCTGCAACGAAAGCAATACCTTTCTCGACCATATTGGTGTTAGTTTGTTCGTGCAGTTCTAGTTCGGAAAACAATTCGTCTAATTTTATTTTTGAAAGATCCCTTGAGACCTTGTATGCATCTACCATAGATGCCCACAAGGTGTTTCTAGGGAAAGCGTTTAAGGCATACCTTATTAAGTCACGGTTTTCAACCTTGTGACCTATAGTGTGAAGACCGTTCATCAACTCTTGGATCCGTGCGTGGAGCTGGGCTGCTGTTTCGTTGTCGGCCATCTTGATGGTGTACAATTTGTTCAGTAGCATATCCCTCTTACTGATCCGAGTATCTGATGTCCCTTCGTGCAGCTCGATCAATTTTGCCCAAAGCTCCTTTGCACTGTTGAAGGGGCCCACCCGGTTCAGTTCCTCTTTTGTCAATCCGCATTGGAGAGTCTGAGTTGCTTTTGCGTCGGCTTCTATCTTGCGTTTTAGGGCGTTGTCCCATTCTGAGTAGCTTTGAGGAAGTCCTTCGGCGTTTCTGGGGATCTCCAGACCGGACTGGACAATGATCCACATGTCCACCTGAGTTTTCAGGTGGACCTCCATGCGACTTTTCCAGTAAGAAAAGTCTTCTCCACTGAAAAGTGGAGGTCTGGCGGTGCTAAAACCTTCTTGCATGGCCATTTTAATCTGTAACAGAAAACTAACAGAAAAACAAATTTTCCAAACTAGGTCTTGGATTAGTAGTGCTGGATAAATAGAATAACGAGGGGTGTTGCACCAACCTCGAAAAAAAAATCAAACGAAATATGTAACGAAAATTTGAAAAAAATAGAAAATAAAGATCCGAAATAATATTTCAAACTGGTGGTTGCACCAGGTTTGAACTTCCCCGCTCTGATACCACTTGTTGGATCGATAGAACCGATAGAGGGGGGGTGAATATCGGTATTCGTTTTTCAGAAAATTAAGAGCAAGTGCACAGCGGAAATAAAAAACAATAACACAGAGACGCAGTCGTTTTTACTTGGTTCGGAGCCTGGGTCGACTCCTACTCCAAGGCCCACGGTCGTTGACCGTTTACTTTGGGCAATTCTATATTAGGCGCAAAATAGTTTACAAAGGATTACAGAATTAAGTACAGTAAACTTTTAAATAGCTCTTTTACCGACGTCCGGGGTAGATCGACTTTTTCGGAGCAGCGGGACGTCGTCGGCTCGAGTTGGAAGGATTCCGAGGCGAAGCACGAGAGCAGAAGAGCTTTGAGACGTAGAGAGAGTTGATATTTTGAAGCCTTGGTCGAGGGCCCTTTATATAGGGCCTGGGGGCGCCCGGGATGTCGGGGGCGCCCCCCCCCCACGTGTCCTTTGATCCGCCAAAGTCTCGGTCAGCGTCTGATCCCTTTATCTTCGGGATCCGCTTTGACCGGGGCGCCCGGAGCGCTCGGGGCGCCCGGATTGACCGGGTCAAAGTTCTATCTTCTGGCTTCGCGAGGGTGTGCTTCGGTAGTTGGTCCTGGGGGCACCCGGGAGCACGTGGGCGCCCGCAGCATGTACTGTCGAAGCATACTTTTTACTTGGGTGTTTTGTGTTCACCTTGGGCGCGCCCGGGACACTCCGGGCGCCCTGGTCAGCTGTAGCCTCCTTCCTTTGAGGCTTTCTGAGCTGCAGACACACGTTCCTTCGGTCCTGCATCCAGGGTTAGTCCAAAACACAATAATGCAATAATTTATTAGGTTATACAGCCTTAGCTATCTTGGTTCTGACTTTGGGTCTCCAAAATGGAACCCTAGGTCGAACCGACGCCTACTGTTCCCTCGACGGGGAACGCGTCCTCACCTACTCCTCTCGGGAGAATTTACCTGATGCCAACCGTTCCTTTGGTTGGACTTTTGCCTGACGGTCCTTTGTCAGGTCTTGGAGACCGAGCTGCCCTTCGCCCGGTGCCTAGCATTCCTTCGCTAGGGCTTCAATCCCAGGCTGTCCTTTGCCTAGCGCCTAGCAGTCCTTCGCTAGGGCTTTTGACTCTGGCATTCCTTCGCCAGTGCCTAGCAATCCTTCGCTAGGGCTTTTTATCCTGGCATTCCTTCGCCAGTGCCTAGCAGTCCTTCGCTAGGACTTTTTACCCTGGCATTCCTTCGCCAGTGCCTAGCAGTCCTTCGCTAGGACTTTTCCTGCACACTAGAGTAACTTGTTAGAAAATAAGTAAGACTTAACTTTTGACCTCTGTTGCCATTATCAAAACACAGGTTTGACTTGAGTGCCTTCTGCACCAACAAACGTTACTTGGGCTAGGTATGACGTAGTCAGCCTAGTGGGGACCGACACACATAGACCATGTCCTGAACCAAGTGCGTACAAGATGGTGAAGGGAATGGGGCACAATTCATTATAGCTGCTGAAGGGTTTCAGAATTGTTTCTGAGGTCAACCGTTGATCTTTCGATTAATTGGGGATCATGATGTACTAGTAGGTGTCACTAATGATTGTTATATAATTAGTTAATTATAGACGGCCAACATAAATCGAAAGCCTATTTAGTCACACGCACTACGAGTAATCCGAGAGATTTAAAACGAGTTGAAAATTGGATTTTCCAATCAAGAGAGATTAGGTTTGGTTGAGCCAAACGATAAGTGAAATCTAAATTTTTCAGAGATGCATCGGAAGCGTAATATGGCTAAGTCTTTTGAAGACTTAATAGATGAATTAAATGAGTTTAATTCATTGGGGTGTGGCTTGGATAGGCCGACCAAAGAGGGTCCCCACCCTCTTTGCTTGGCCGGCCACAACAAAGGGAGAGAACCAAGTTTCGGTTCAATTTATAAAATAAGCCAAGTGTGGTTTGTTTTATAAAATTATGGATGATATAAATTTTTTATATAATAAACCAAGGTTTGGTTTATTTTTCATGGAAATTAAAATGAACCATGGATTGGTTTATTTTATAAAATCAATCATGGATTGATTTACCATGATAAAGAAATTTATATAAAGAAATTTATTTTTCATGAAAATTAAAATGAACCATGGATTGGTTTATTTTATTTTATAAAATCAATCATGGATTGATTTACCATAATAAGAAATTTCTTTCCATAAGAAAAAAGAGACTTGGTTGATTTTTATCATAAATTAAAATATGATAAAACTTGGCATGATGGAATAAGTCATAGAAAATTTATATGATAAATTTCTTATGAAAATTTATTCCATAAAAAAAAGGAGACTTGGCGGTTGAGAGACCACTATATAAAGGACCCAAGGCAAGGCTTGGAAATCAATCAAAGAATTCTTACTTGGGCTCTCTCCCTCTCCTCCCTTCTTCCTCTTGGCTGGCCACAAGCCTCTCCTCCCTTCTTCTTGCCGGTAGCACAAGGAGAAGCACCGAGGCGACGAAGTTCTTCCGTTGGGACGATCTTCCTCTCCGGCCATCATCACCTTGGGATTGGGCGCAAGTCATCTTCCTCCTTCTCGCCGGAATTGTGATTCCGGCCAACCTTGGTGGTGAGTTTTTCCGATGTGATTATTTCTCTCTTGGTTTTTTTGTTGCGTTCTCGGAGAATCTAGTAGTTCTCGAGAACACAAAACTCGTGGCTTTGCGAAGTCATCCCGAAGATACTCGGCGTGGACGCGAATAGAGGCGGAGCTTCGGAGCGACGCTTACGGTTGGATCTCGTCCCTTCCTTCGAGTTACGCGAGGTAATACGTAAATTAGTTTACGTTTCTGTAAAATTTTAAATATATGATCATGTCTACACTAGATAAAGTTGTATGCTAAGATGTGTGGTTAAATAATTTGAGAAATTATTATGCTAAACCTTCCGCTGCACGTAATTAATTTTAAAATTACGAACTCGCATCCATGTCAACATGCACCCGGTCTCAACAGTGGAATCAGAGCCGGTTAGTGTTCAACATAATCATATAATTGTTTTGCGGAAAACTTTGTCATGATCTCAATTTTGAAAAATTTTCCAATTATGGAAACTTTCCAATTATGGTAAATTTTGATTTAAGAATTTCAAAGTTTGGAAATCATCATGAAATTTCGCAAACTTTTGAAATATCCCTGTTTCTGAAATTTTATGATAATTGTGAAAACCTTCCATTTTTGGAAACTTTCCAATTTTGGAAATTTCGTATTTTGAAAATTTTCCAATTTTGGAAAAACGTAAGTTTTCTTTGTACCAGAAACATACAATAATTCTGAAAACCTTTTATTTTTGGAAACTTTCCATTTATGGAAAGCTTGCAATTTTAGGCACTTTCTTTCAAGAAAGTCTAGACAAATATGGGAATATTAATCGGCATTTAAATTCATAATTAGAAATTAAATTATTTACAAAATTCTTTATTTTGGATTGAGCCTCGGGGAGCCGTCCAATTTAAAGTTAGTTGTTATAATTAAATTTCCTAAATTGAATTTAAACTGTCAAATGTTTAATTTGGATTGAGCCTCGGGAGCCGTCCAAATTATATTATCAATAAATTCTTATTTTGGATTGAGCCTCGGGGAGCCGTCCAAATTAAGTTATTGATATTAATTTTCCATAAATAAAATATGTGATCAAATCTTGGAAATTTTTGAGGTGATTCTCAAACGATAATTTCCTTATTTGATTTATGAGGTGATGCTCTTACATATTATTGTCTCCAAAATTAATTAGGAAAATTGTTTCCTATAGAGTATATTTTCTTAAATAAGATTTTCATGAAAATAATATGTTGTTGAATTAAGGAAATCTGTCTCTTAATTTAATAAGATTTGATTTAGAGAAATCAAAGTCTTAAACATATTAATTCCGAAATTGATTATGATAATTTAGAAAATTGTTTCCCAAAACAATTCCTTAAATAAAGTATGAAATTAGAATTAGAAAATCCGGTTCCTAATTCAATAATGAGACTTGATAAATTAAGTCACATACATACTTTATTAAGGAAATCGTTAGAACATGACATAATTATATGTCATGAATGTGCATAAAAGAAAAAGATGAGACCTAAAACCCCTTACAAAATATTAAGGCCAACACCTTCCATTAATATGGTTAGAACTGGAGTTTTGTTTCTCGTTTGGGTTGATGGACACATCCATGCCCGGCTTAAACCTCAACATGTTCAAACCATGGAATTAGTTTATGATTAATATAGTTGGAGTTAGAGGTCAATCCTTAGTTTTGGTTGTTGGACACATCTAAGCCTGACTAAACGGTTGAATGAGCTCCAACCATATTAAAACTATTTCTTGATTAATGGGTTAGCCTTAAGCTTGGAGCATCGATTTGTTGTGCCACAGCCAAGGTCGATGTAAAGAGAGGTGCAGTTGGGTGCTATGTATATTGTTGCATACTTGTTAATGAGTTAACAACCCAATGATTTATGCAAACATTCAATTAGTTGATAGCATACTATGATAGTTACATATGTGTAATATGTAATCGGTATAATTACCTACCTTCATAGCTAAGAATAACTTGATGGACTCCAGCCATGGTTGTTCTTATCTATGGTTGGATATCAACCTATTTGGAGATGTTCCTACGATCTCCCGAATTGATAAAAAGGGTTATTCAATTCGAAAAATAAATAGAATTTAATTAATGTATATTAATGCATTCTTCTCATCACATAACCTCAATTTGTATTTCTGGCATAATCACCTGATCATGTCTTCTCTGAATTTGCGTTCCATTTTGGACACCAATAAGATAACTAAGGACAAAAGGATTGAAAAGGCACTTGCCATCACTGCGACAAGGAGGGCCACTGGCGAAGAAACTGCAAGGTTTATCTTGAGTCCTTGAAGAAGAAGGCATCCGATGCCCCATCCTCTTCAGCATCTTCGTTATTGAATGTCACTCTATTTCCTCGTACAACTGGGTACTTGATACTGGGTGTAGCTCACATATATGTAATGACATACAGGGGCTAAGGAATAGAAGAAGACTCATCAAGGGAGAAGCGAATTTGCGAGTTGGAAATGGAGCAAAGATTGCTGCTATTGCCATCGGAACATATTTGCTAAAGCTCCCTACTGGACATGTCTTAGAATTGGATAATTGTTATTTTGTTCCTTCGTTAATAAAGAACATTGTATCTATTTCATGCTTGAATGAAAAGGGTTATCATTTAACTTTTAGTAACAATTGCTGTTACATAACTTTAAATGGTGTTCTTTAAGGGACCGGAACTTTATGCAATGGTATCTACAAGTTAGATTTATCCGGTGACGTTTTCAATGTTGGTGCAAGTTGCATCAATGATATTCTCCTTTAAGTGTTTTAATATTTGACAATATACTTAAGTCAGTGATACATTGAACAGACAAAGGGAGCAAAGAAGAAGTAACCTAAGTTGAAGACAAGTCCTAGTTAATCTAGGCATCGAAACCCTAAGACCTGGCGAAGGGCTGCTGGGCACCTAGCGAAGGGCTGCTAGGCATTAAAACACTAAGACCTAGCGAAGGGCTACTAGGCACCTAGCGAAGGGATGCTAGGAATAGAAGACCTAGCGAAGGGCTGCTAGCACCAAGCGAAGGGCTGCTAGCACCAAGCGAAGGGCTGCTAGGCACCTAGCGAAGGGCCGCTAGGCATAGAAGACCTAGCGAAGGGCTGCTAGGCGCCTAGCGAAGGGCTGTTAGGCATAGAAGACCTAGCGAAGGGCTGCTAGGCACCTGGCGAAGGACTGCTAGGGAATGAAGTCTTGGTCCAAGGGACTGAGCAACTTAGCTGAGCGATGACTAAGGACAGGAGTAGAGACGGGTCAGGGTTTGGGCGTCTCGAGGTCCGGAAGTATCGGAAGCTAAGCAAAAGTCCACCCGAAGGACTGGGTGGCAATCGTCTCTGAAAGGAGTAGGTGGAAGGTGCGTTCTCGGGGGTGAGAACTTGCGTCGGTTCGACCTAGGGTTTTGTGGAGATCCGAAGTCCGAACCAAGTCCTTAAGGCTAATATTATATATATATGTGCTTTATGTTTGTATATCTTGCAGGTACCAAGATTGGAAGACAAAGCAGGTTGCAGGAAGCCCTGAAGCAGGGCGCCCCCATGAGTGGGGGCGCCCAAAACAAAGAAGAAAAAGTGTAGTTAAGTGAAGCAGGCAGAACAGGTGTCAAGCGGGGCGCCCGGAGCGTCCGGGGCGCCCTGGTTCAAAGCTGTATTTGCAGTTTCGAACCCGAAACACAGATAAGCCCTCATGAGGGTGCCCGGGAGGTCCAGGGCGCCCTGGTCAAAGGTTTTATCAGCTGCGGAGAGGTCGACGCGGGGATAAGGTTTGACCGGGTTTATCGGGGCGCCCCCAACGTCCAGGGCGCCCCCAGGAGTGCTATAAAAGGGGCTTCGACCCCTCTGCTTCAGACACAACTGCTAAGTACCATTCTGATCACTCTGACCGACGACAACACGCTAAAGACGAGGCTCTACGACCGGGAGGCTCCAGGAGGAAGTGCGCGGCACTTCGGAGGTCCAGATCGGTCGAGCTTCAACTTTGTTTTCGTTTGGTATGCGTTTATTATTTCGTACTTAATTTTCTGTACTTGTGCCTGTAATTGTACACTGTAAGACGGGTTTTCTCCGCCTCCGAAAATTTCAGAAAGGAGACCTATAGTGGACTCACACCGAGTACATAGGCCTTGGACGTACTGACTCTGGGGGGTTGGGAACCAAGTAAATAAATCCCGCTGTGTCTCTGTCTTACTTTTATTTTTATTTACTATTCCGCTGCACTAACACTCTAAGTCTAGAACGACGATTGAAAGTCTTACGAAGTTTCTACGAAGTTCTGAACGATCGATATTCACCCCCCCCCTCTATCAACGGCACCGGTCCTACAATTAGTATCAGAGCTGAGCCGCTCTTCACCGGACTAACCGCCGACGGAGCAATGACGCCAGGAGTTGAGGGGGAGCCCAGGGGTGAATCAGGTATATTTTAATTTAAATGTCTGTGTTTAAATTTCATATTACGTATTTTAAGTGCAGGGAGAGAGGGCACTATAAAAATCAGTGTCCTACTCGTAAGACTCGGTCTACACCACCGGCGACAAAGGGGGTACCAGTGCCAGGAGTCCGAAAAAACAAAGATCACGTACGATGCTTCAAATGCGAGAAGTACGGACACTACAAAAACAAGTATCCGGCGAAGGTACGTAAGATTCATGTTCCAAAAATTTTACAAGTTCCTGCACTGCCTTGTGATAATGTAGTTAATTTTTCTGATAAATTAGACTTACTGCATAGTAAAATTAATTCTTTGCATGACAAATTAGAAAATACAAATATGACTAAAATATCTGAAATTAACTATTTAATTCAGAACATCAATTCAGAAATTTCTAAATTAAATTATCATAATTCAGATAATGTTAACTCTGATAACATTAATTCAGATAAATTAAATCCTAAGGATAAAACTGAATTCAAATCTAAAAATTCTAAAGATAACTCTGAAGTTAGTAGAATTAATCCAGAAATTAATTCTGAAAATCTTAAGGATAATCCAGAAATTAATTCTGAAAATCTTAAGGATAATCTAGAAATTAATTCTGAAAATCTTAAGGATAATCTAGAAATTAATTTTGAATTTCTTGGAAATATTGAAAATGTTTCTGAGGATAATATTGAAGATAAAATTCTCCTAGATAATAACTTCATCATAGATAATCTTGAAAACTATTACAAAAACTTAACTAGTGGCCTAAATTACTCCTCCTATTTTAAGGATACTAAAAGATATAATTTTGAGAATGAGGAGGATATGGAACTATCTAAAATCAAGGTTATATTAATAAAAATTACAAAGGTTCAAATAAATCTGAATTGTTAGAAAAATTTGAAAAGATAGATAAAAATGAAGCAGAAATTTTCAAAATAATGAAAATAATGAACTTAAATCCAAATTATTAATAAATTCAATTAATTCAAATTAATTCAAATTAATTCAAATAAATTCAATTAATTCAAATTAATTCAAATTAATATTAATTAATTCAAACTTAAATTAAAATTAAATCTTAATTAAATTAAAATTAAATTAAATTCAAATTAAATCTTAATTAAATTAAAATTAAATTCAAATTAAGTCAATTTAATTCAATTAATTCAAATAAATTCAAATTAATATTAATTAATTCAAACTTAAATTAAAATTAAATCTTAATTAAATTCAAATTAAATTAAATTTAAATTTAATCAATTAAATCTTAATTAAATCAATTTAATTCAAATAAAGTTAGTTAATTCAATTTACTTCAAATAAATTCAACTTTAATTGATTCAAATTAATTCAAATCAATTCATTCTTAATTAATTCATTTTCAAATTAATTAACTTGAATACAAAATAACTTAAACTCGAACTAAACTAAAATATTACCCAAACCGAAACAACTAATTTAGTAAAATTAAATATGTCAAAGTGGGTTAACATATTCGCCGGTTCACACAACATGTATCAAATCGGGAATTTGATACATCATTAGAAACTTAAATAAAATGATTGGACTTGTTTGACTCATGCATAATTGTCATGTCATGCATTTGCTACTTCTTTTAAATATATGACATGTCATTCATATTTAAATTTTATGCATATATTAGAACGGCTATAGGAAAAAAGAATAATTGAAACTTGATCAACCTGGTATTGGGTGGCGGTGAGATGATAGTACGTTAGGGAAGCCAATTCTAATAAGATCAAGTATACTTGGTCTCTTTAGACTGGTGAAACTAGCCGAATCTACCGATCCAAGACTCAAACTAGTTAGACCAGAATTTTTCAAAAAGTAATTTTGAAAATGAAAGTTCATTAAAAGGCTTTTTCAAGGAAAAGGTTGATGATCCAATAAGGCTACGGCCAAAGAAGGCCTTGTTGAGGCAATCGGCCCTTAAATGATTGGAAGATCATGGTTTTGATGAGTGGGCGAATAGGTTTAAAGTTAGAGTGTTATGTTGTATTTGATTTGTGTGATTGAGTTTGCAGGACTTGGAGAATCACACTTGGTGGACCTATCCGAGGGACAAGAGCCGAGGGAGGAGAGCTCCAAGGGCAAGTCGGGAAGTGGACTTCAAAGGGCACACGTGAAGGGTGGCATGGAGGCAAGCCAAGGGAAGGCTTGCGTGCGCATCCGAGGGACGATAGCCAAAGGAAGAGGACTTCAAGAGGCGAGCTAAGGGAGCAAACCTGAAGGCACACGCGAAGGAGAAGGTTTGGAGTGGCTGGAGCTGAGCTAGGAGGCAGGGCAGTCGACTGGCCCAGAGGCAGTCAACTGCCAAAACCCACAGAAAGTTCACAGCTTCGGATTAGTCGACTGGCCTTGGGGCAGTCGACTGGTATACCCCGAAACTGGTCGTTGGCTAGCTGTTTGCTAGCCGTTGGCCAGAATTTATTGTTGGGCCAGTCGACTGCCCACGGGGCAGTCGACTGGTGCGAGACTGGACAGACTGTGAATCTGTCCTTTTCACCTATAAAAGGAGCTCCTCGTTACATGTGTATGTACAGTTCCGTACAGTAACGAAGTGCTGCTCAATTGTAGAGTGATCTTTGCTTCCTCCATCATATTTCTACATCTGTAAAGAGTAAGCTTTTGCTGTAAAGGTTTCTCCACCTCAAGGAGACTTTTCGATAGTGAAAAGTGGTGCTCGTAGCGTGGATCCTTAGATTAGGCACTCATCTGGGTGGATACTGTTGGATCGAGAAAACCGATAGAGGGGGGGTGAATATCAAAAATCGTTCGGACTTTCGTAAAGAGCAATTGCACAGCGGAAGTAAAAATAAACACAACACAAAGACACAGTCGATTTTACTTGGTTCGGAGCCTGTGTCGACTCCTGCTCAAAGGCCCACGGTCGTTGACCGTTTACTTTGGGCAATTCTATATGAAGCGCAATAATAGTTACAGAATTTAGTTACAAAGTAAGTGCACGAAAATAATAGTAAAGAATTGCGCTCTTCGTTACCGACGTCCGGAGTGTATTGACTTTTTCGGGGCAGCGGGACGTCGTCGGCTCGAGTTGGAGTGTTTCCGGAGCAAGGCACGAGCGTAGAAGAGCGTTGAGGCGTTGAGAGAATTGATGCCTTGAAGCCTTGGTCGAAGGCCCTTTATATAGGGCCTGGGGGCGCCCGGGACGTCGGGGGCGCCCCCCACGTGGCCTTTAATCCGTCAAAGTCTCGGTCGCGTCTGATCCTCTGGATCCGCTTTGACCGGGGCGCCCGGAGCGCTCGGGGCGCCCGGATTGACCGGGATAAAGTTCTATCTCCTTGGCTTCGAGGGGTTCTGGTTCGAGGTTGCGCATGGGGGCGCCCGGGAGCAGCGGGGGCGCCCCGCCCAGCAGCTGTTCGAACCCTTTTTGCTTTGACTTGTTTTGTATGCACCTTGGGGGCGCCCGGGACACTCCGGGCGCCCTACTCAGCCATTGCCTCTCTCCTTTGAGGCTTTCTGAGCTGCAGACACACGTTCCTTCGGTCCTGCATCCAGGGTTAGTCCAAAACACAACGATACATTAAGTGGTTAGATTATACAGCCTTAGCTGTCTTGGTTCTAACTTTGGTCTCCAAAATGGAGCCCTAGGTCGAACCGACGCCTACTGTTCCCTCGACGAAGAACGCGTCCTCACCTACTCCACTCGGGAGAATTCACCTGCTGCCAACCGTTCCTCTGGTTGGACTTTTGCCTGACGGTCCTTTGTCAGGTCTTGGATGCCGAGCTGCCCTTCGCTCGGTGCCTAGCATTCCTTCGCTAGGGCTTCAGTCCCAGACTGTCCTTCGCCTAGCGCCTAGCAGTCCTTCGCTAGGGCTTTTGACTCTGGCATTCCTTCGCCAGTGTCTAGCGGTCCTTCGCTAGGGCTTATTTTCCTGGCATTCCTTCGCCAGTGCCTAGCAGTCCTTCGCTAGGGCTTTTCCTGCACACTAGATTAACTTGTTAGAAAACAAGAAAGACTTAACTTTTGACCTATGTTGTCATTATCAAAACACAGGTTTGACTTGGGTGCATTCTGCACCAACAATCTCCCCCTTTTTGATTTATGGCAACCATAGTTCAAAAAGTTAAGTCTAAGCAAAGCATGAAAAAGTTTTAACTTTTGTTCCCTCCCCCTGGAAGGAATCTCCCCCTAGATTTTTCAAAAATTCGTGGGGTAAAAAACTTTACTTGTACTTGAAAACTTAAGTTTTAGGTCTTAAAAAATCTTTCAACAACTTATGTTAAAAGTACATAGGAGAGTTTTTAAAGCATAATTAGAATACTTTTAAAAAATTTAAAGTTTTAAGTTTTAAAGTACCCAAGAGTTTTGAAAATGTTATCTTAAGTAAGAGTTACGGTTTTGAAAAACTTAAGCTTTAGAGTACTTAAAAAATTTTGACATTAAGCCTAAGTAAGAAACTTTTGAAAGGCTAAAGTACTTAGTAAAATTTTGAAAACTTGAGTAAAAATTTTGAAGTTAGAGTACTTAGGCAAAATTTTGAAAGCTTTAAGAACTTAAGAAACTAGAGTACTTAGGCAAAATTTTGAAAGTTTTAAGAACTTACGAAACTAGAGTACTTAGGCAAAATTTTAAAAGTTTTAAGAACTTAAGAAACTAGAGTACTTAGGCAAAATTTTGAAAGTTTTAAGAACTTAAGAAAGTTTTAAGCTTTTGAATAAAGGATAAGTGAAAGCTTTTGAAAGATAAGTAAATTTTTGAAACCTTTTTGAATAAAGGAAAATTTTAATAAGTAATTTTCTCTTTCCTTTCCTATCTCTCCCTCTTTGTCATATATCAAAATAAGATAACTATAGCAGAAATATGATTGCATAAAGGAAATAAATAAGATTTTGTTGTACTGAATCAATTCATAATTAGACTTAAACTAAATCAGTCAATTTTCTCTTGTAGGAACGTGTCTAACCCAATTAGCTACTCACTAGCTGTTAGAAACAGTAGTTTTTGCTAGGGTTAGTCAAGTTAAGTGTTTCTTTTCAAGTTAGATTTTCTAAGCTTGACACTTAACTTGATTGCTATGTAAATTGTATTTAGTGCCCCAATTACTGCAGATGCACTGACTTAAAGCATCTTGAATTAAGGCAAAGACCTAAGCATCTCAACCCTTTCTAGGTTATCAATCAAAAGTACCCTAAGGTGCTTGTGAGATGCTGGCTTCTAAGTCTATAGGTGCATGCAGTTCTAGGGTTAGGGCCTAGGCTAAGTCCATTTTCGAAAAAGCCCTAATTTTTGAAGGGGGTAGTTTTGAAATAAAAATAAGACTAAGTCGAAAAATGAAAACTGATTTTGAAATTAAGTAAAACAGTTTTTCAAATTCACTTTTTAGAAAAAAAATTTTAAACCAAGAAAAAATTAGTCTATTCTACAGAGCACAATCCTAACTGCAAGAAAAACAAGTACTCATAAACTGGTCAACAGAAAATAAAGCAGGTAATCAAGGTTCAAATACAGTCAAACAGTCAAACACAAGTCAACCCTACTGAGTAGGGGCAGTCAAATAGGTACAATGCTAAGTGAATCTAAGACGAAGGACCGGGATGATCAGACGGGCCAGGCTGCCATACATCGAATCGTGCCATCATCTCTATGTATCGTGCGTCAGCCACTTCTCTATCGGCACGACGAGCTTCCATCTCCTCTAGGTGGTAGGCTTCGACCTCCTCTCGGAGACTCTGAACCTTTGTGTCTAAATGCATCACTCTCTGGTAGAGTGTCGGTGGAGCGGGCTCGTCGATGTATGCTCGGGCTGCTGCAGCTATGTCTCCAACGTCGACTTCAACCTCCTCGTCTGAGTCGACTGGTGCTCCGGCCTGCTGTCGTCTCCAACTAAGAACCCCAGTGGTCGATACCTCTAGACCCGCTAATGAAAAGTTCCTAAATCCTATTTCGTCAAAGTCGGTCATAGCGGTAATTTCACCAACGGTAATGTCACGACCGTGGTGATGAAGGAGAGATGTGATGATGTGGCAATATGGTGTCCGTACTCGTCCCTGGGTCGTGACACTGGACGCATGCAGAATGGTATGAAACATAAGGAGTCCAATGTCTAGGTCAAGGTGATGGATTAGGGCATAAAGAAGGAAAGCATGAAAGGGTCGCATAGTCCCTAGGTCTCTGGTGGAGAGTGGTAGGATACAGCGGACCAGAACTCTATACAAGGCATAGTTCTGGGCCTGAAGTTCAACAGCTTGGAAGCGTCTGTTTGCGGGGAGGTCGGCCCTATAGAAATAGGAGTGAATGGTATCTAGGGTAATTTCTGAGTAGGGAGGATCAAATGGGGGGTTCCTAGGAGGATAACAGCAGAATGTGGACTGAGAGGGTCGCAATCCTAGGAATCGGTTCAGCAAAGTCGGGGTTATAGTCAAAGGAATCCCTTGGACAGTGGTGTGAAACATTAGATTATCTTGTCGAATTATATTATTATAAAATTCTACGCTTAAAGATTCATTAATGGTATGCGTGCAGAAGACAAGATTGTCCAATTGATAGAAGTTGATGATGTTCATGGCGACAGGGCATGATTGGGTAAAAAAGTGCCTATTGAGATAACTCGTTTTAATAGGCTTATAGATGGTTTGTGCAAACCTATTACATAACTCTAGGTTAGGAAATCTAGGGTCCGGACTAGGTTCGGCACCGGGGTTGGCCGGGTTCGGTCGGCGTCTTCTAAGTTAAGGGAGTTAAAGAAATAAAGATATTGCATGAAATAACTTTAAATGCAATAAAAATAATTAATAATCATACCGGACGGCTCGGGGAGGCATGATTGAGGAAGAGGACTTGCAAGGTCTTCTTGAAGAGTAAGAAGTGGAGAAGAAGGTTGATTTTGGTGTGGAAAGTGAAGGAGGTTCGGGTGCCTTTTATAGGCAAACCCATGGGGGCGCCCGGGAGCTTCCGGGCGCCCCGGTCAGCAACTGCTGACAAAGGCAGAAGCTTTTGGCTGCTGGGGGCACCCGGGACAGCCCGGGCGCCCTCAACAGAGCGCTTTTGCAGCTTTTGCTGCGTTGGAGTTGATGGGGGCGCCCGCGTGGTTCCGGGCACCCGGAATAGGGTTGGTAAAGACAAAATTTTTGTCTTGTCATCATTTTGACCATGGTTGAATTGGTTTGACCATGGTTGGAATTGATTTGACTGTTTTGACTCTAGTTTGACTGCTTTGACCATGGTTTGACTATATTAATTATGGTTTGACCATGGTTTGACAAATACAAGAATATCTCATCCTATAGGTAAAAGAGTTTCCAATTTAGTCTTAATCCTGCTGTCTCACCCAGTCTAGGGTTTTCAATCACGTTAGCCTTATGGTTTTCGTGAGACATGTTTTGATAATTAAGACTGTTTTGAAAATTTTGATTAATTTTGAAAACTTAATTATTTTTTAAAACAATTAAATTTTGAAAACTTACTTAATTAATTTTGAAATTTTTGAAAAGATGTTTAAATCTACACTTAGCTGAAATTTTGTGTTAGATTCGAATTTGACAAAAATTAATTTGAATTTGAATTTCAAAAATTGACTTCCAGGTCTTGGCGAGGCACTAGGTCTTCTTTGGCCGTAGCCTTATGGGATCATCCACCCTTTCCTTGACAAAGCCTTTTAATGAAATTTCATTTTCAAAATTATTCTTTGAAAAATTTCTGGTCTAACTAGTTTAGGTTTTGGATCGGTAGCTTCGGCTAGTTCCACCAAATTGGCTTCCCTAACGTACTATCATCTCACCTCCACCCAATACTATGTTGTCAAGTTTCAGTTAAGTTTGTTTGGTCCTTAAACTAGCCTAAGTCTAAGCATGGCAAATTGCAGAAATTAAATAAACAATCAATCAAGCAATTGAATTCAAGAATAACAATTTTATCTAATAATGAATATAGTTTTCAGTTTGGCTCCCCCTGGACTAAAGCCACGGTGATGGTTAGGCAAGATGTGAATCTTGTCCTTGGGGATCCAATACTGATTTGATCCAGTTGGTTTGTTCAGGAATAGTTTAGGTACCCATGCCTGAATTTTACCTCTGGACTGATTCAGTACAGCTAAGTATGATCTTTGCCAGGATTTGGTTTTATAGCCCAATCCGGATCGATTTAGAACTGATTTCTGTTTTCCAAGGATCATGTCAAGACCCTTGGAACCAGATGTAAATCGTTCTAAAACTGATCTAAGATCCTTAACCTGAGTTTTCAGAGAGGAGTTCTCCTTTTCAAGTTTTTCAACTTGAGTAGGAGTTCCTTCCTGAACCTTCTCGGTTAAGGGTTTAGAGTCAGCTCCCTCTTTCAGGAGTTTTACTTCCTGTCGGAGGGATTCGACTCGGAGTTTGGCTTTTGCCAAATCTCGAGAAAGAAAAGAAATTAATTCACTTAATTGCGATCTATTAAAACCTGTTACCTTAATTTCTCCGTCTTCTGTGAAGGTCAGCTCGTCGTCCTCCTGTTCTGTTTCTGATTCGGTTCCGACTTCTTCTGAGGCAGTCAGAGCTAGGAGGTTGGACTGGGGTGCCTCTTCTTCTTCTTCTGAGGAAGACTCGTCCCAGGTTGCTTGGAGTGCCTTCTTTCTTCTCGTCCTTTTTGTCTCCTTTAGGTTAGGGCACTCTGACTTGTAGTGGCCCTTTTTCTTGCACTCGTAGCATGTTACATTGGGCTTGTTTGCGGGTTCAGCTGGTTCGTCCTTTCTTCGGCCGGTTTTCCGTTTGTTGGTTCGGTTCTTCAGCTCCTTGTAGTAGCTTCGGGCTAACCGGACCAGCTTAGTTTGATCTCCTTCTTCTTCTTCTGAATCTGAGTCTGAGTTAGACTCTGGTTCAAGTTCAGGCTTCTTCTTTGTTGTCCTTCCAGTCTTACCTGCAAGAAAAGCAATACCTTTCTCGACCACATTGGTGTTAGTTTGTTCGTGCAGTTCAAGTTCGGAAAACAACTCGTCTAATTTTATTTTTGAAAGACCCCTTGAGACCTTGTATGCATCTACCATAGATGCCCACAAGGTGTTTCTAGGGAAGGCGTTTAGAGCATACCTTATTAAGTCACGGTTTTTAACCTTGTGACCTATTGTGTGAAGACTGTTCATTAACTCTTGGATTCGTGCGTGGAGCTGGGCTGCTGATTCGTTGTCGGCCATCTTGATGGTGTACAACTTGTTCAGGAGCAGATCCCTTTTGCTGATCCTAGTATCTGACGTTCCTTCGTGCAGCTCGATCAATTTTGCCCATAGCTCCTTCGCACTGTTGAAGGGGCCCACGCGGTTTAGCTCTTCTTTTGTCAATCCGCATTGAAGAGTTTGAGTAGCTTTTGCGTCGGCTTCTATCTTGCGTTTTAGGGAGTTGTCCCATTCGGAGTAGCTTTGAGAAAGTCCATCAGCATTCTTGGGTATCTCCAGTCCGGACTGGATGATAATCCACATGTCCACCTGAGTTTTCAGGTGGACCTCCATACGACTTTTCCAGTAGGAAAAGTCTTCTCCACTGAAGAGTGGAGGTCTTGCGGTGCTAAATCCCTCTTGCATGGCCATCTGAAACAGAAAACTAAAAGAAAAAACAAATTTTCCAAGACTAGGTCTTGGATTAGTAGTGCTGGATAAATTAAATAACGAGGGGTGTTGCACCAACCTCGCTTAACAAAAAAATCGAATGAAATATTTAACGAAAAATTCGTAAGGGAAAGAAAAGATAAAAAAAATAAAAATCCGAAAAAAATTTCAAACTGGTGGTTGCACCAGGTTTGAACTTCCCCGCTCTGATACCACTTGTTGGATCGAGAAAACCGATAGAGGGGGGGTGAATATCGGGAATCGTTCGGACTTTCGTAAAGAGCAATTGCACAGCGGAAGTAAAAATAAACACAACACAAAGACACAGTCGATTTTACTTGGTTCGGAGCATGTGTCGACTCCTACTCCAAGGCCCACGGTCGTTGACCGTTTACTTTGGGCAATTCTATATGAAGCGCAATAATAGTTACAGAATTTAGTTATAAAGTAAGTGCACGAAAATAATAGTAAAGAATTGCGCTCTTCGTTACCGACCTCCGGAGTGTATTGACTTTTTCGGGGCAGCGGGACGTCGTCGGCTCGAGTTGGAGTGTTTCCGGAGCAAGGCACGAGCGTAGAAGAGCGTTGAGGCGTTGAGAGAATTGATGCCTTGAAGCCTTGGTCGAAGGCCCTTTATATAGGGCCTGGGGGCACCCGGGACGTCGGGGGCGCCCCCCACGTGGCCTTTAATCCGTCAAAGTCTCGGTCGCGTCTGATCCTCTGGATCCGCTTTGACCGGGGCGCCCGGAGCGCTCGGGGCGCCCGGATTGACCGGGTCAAAGTTCTATCTCCTTGGCTTCGAGGGGTTCTGGTTCGAGGTTGCGCATGGAGGCGCCCGGGACGCTGGGGGCGCCTGGGAGCAGCGGGGGCGCCCGGGAGCATGGGGACGCCCCGCCCAGCAGCTGTTCGAACCCTTTTTGCTTTGACTTGTTTTGTATGCACCTTGGGGGCGCCCGGGACACTCCGGGCGCCCTACTCAGCCATTGCCTCTCTCCTTTGAGGCTTTCTGAGCTGCAGACACACGTTCCTTCGGTCTTGCATCCAGGGTTAGTCCAAAACACAACAATACATTAAGTGGTTAGATTATACAGCCTTAGCTGTCTTGGTTCTGACTTTGGTCTCCAAAATGGAGCCCTAGGTCGAACCGACGCCTACTGTTCCCTCGACGGAGAACGCGTCCTCACCTACTCCACTCAGGAGAATTTACCTGATGCCAACCGTTCCTCTGGTTGGACTTTTGCCTGACGTGTTAGTGATATGAGAGAAGTGTCCTAAGGCAATCACCTTATGATTGTAAACATTTATTTCAATAAATGATAATTCAATATTTGAGTATACATGTTTGTGTATTTGATTGGGATCTTAAACTCATCTACTGAATGTCCGCCATACAATTCACAGCATAAGAGAATTTGTGATGGGATCGCAACTAGTGATTATCTCTAAATATGCAAATGTGAAGTGTTGGAAATATCCCTAGTCGATGAATTGATAAATACGGACATTATCAATTCTGTTGAGACTAGCATGGGTTATTCTCTAATCAGCTGATTCTCACTGGCTGGTGACATTGGGATGTCCGGAGATAAACATGGATGCTAGTTAAGGGAACTAGTTCATTGGAGTGACTAGCTGTAAGACTTCATATGGGAATCTACATATAGATATGTCAATGAAGATCTTACTGTGGCTTAAGTGCGATGTTCCTTTGACTTGCGGTGTTCAAGTCATCTTGGTCATGCAGACTTATACTTTGACATCTTAAGCAAGCATCTCCAAAGAGGTGTGGACCCAGGATGATCGGGTATAAGCCGAAGTGCTCGAAGATGTTTGAACAGCCTACAAAGGATTCACCACTCCTTGCGAGGAGATGTATACCCAGGCCTATCGTCGGATTGTTACTCAAAGCCTCTGGCCAGAGCATATCATGTTAAGAGTGCGAGTCTCTTAAATACATGAGAGTAATTAGAAATCCAAAGGACGAGAAAGACACTACTTGGGCTAGGTGTGACGTAGTCAGCCTAGTGGGGACTGACACCATTGACCGTGTCCTGAACCAAGTGGGTATAAGGTGGTGAAGGGAATAGGGCACGATTCATTAGAGCTGCTGAAGGGTTTCAGAATAATTTCTTCTGAGGTCAAACTGTTGATCTTTCGATTAATTGGGGATCATGATGTACTACTAGGTGCCACTCATGATCGTTCTATAATTAGTTAAATTATAGACGGCCAACATAAATCGAAAGCCTATTTAGTCACACGCACTACGAGTAATCCGAGGGATTTAAAACGAGTTGAAAATTGGATTTTCCGATCAAGAGAAATAAGTCGAATCTGAGTTAGTCAGAGGCGCAATGGAAGCTAAAAATGGCTAAGTCTTTTGAAGGCTTTTTGGGCGAATTAAATGAGTTTAATTCGCGGCGGTTCGGGTTGGTTTGGCCGGCCAAAGAGGGTGTCAAAAACCCCTTTGGTGGCCGGCCAAATAAGAGGAGAAAACCAATTAATTTTGGTTTAATTAATAAAATAAATCTAGTGCTATTTATTTTATAAATTATGGATGAATAAATTTGTATAAAGAAATTTATATAAATAAAATTTATAGAAATTTATTCTTTTATGGAAGATTAAAATAATCAATGAATTGGTTTATTTTAATTTTATAAAATCAATTATGAATTGATTTTTCCATAATAAGAAAGTTTATAAATTTCTTATAAAATTTATTCCATAATTTAAAGAGAAAAAGAATTAGTTTTATTATAAATTAGTTTATAATAAAGACTTGGTTTAAACGGAATAATTAATAAGAAAATTTATAAGATAAATTTCTTATAACTAATTTCGTTAAATCCGTTAATTCGGTTTAGAGGGAGACTTAGCAAAGGAGTTGCTACTATATAAAGGAACCAAAGGCTAGCCCTTATTCCTAATTAAGAGATTAATCATTCTCTCCCTCTCTCTCTTAATCTCTTCTCTCTTCTCTTCTTCCCTCTCTTGCCTAGGGCCGGCGCCCACCCTAGAGGATTAGGGCCGGCGCACAAAGGACTCCTTGGAGGAGGCCGTGAGCTTCAAGAAGAAGAAGGAGAACCCAAATACGAAGAAGAAGAAGCGGATAGCGACTCCTCTTTTCTCGGAATTCGATTCCGTTACTTCGTTGGTTAGTTTCCTATCTTTCCTCTCTTGTTCATCTAGTTGTGCCTTCCGAGAATCTAGTAGTTCTCGTCGGCACAAAACTCGTGACTTTGCGAAGTCATCCCGAAGAGAACTCGGCATGGACGCGAATAGAGGCGGAGCTTCCAAGGGACGCTACGGTTGGATCTCGTCCCTTACTTCGAGTTACGAGAGGTACTTGGTAAATTTGTTTACTTTTCCGCAAAGTTTTATTTTATGATTATGTCAACACAATGTAAGGTTGCATGCTAGATACGAAGTTAAAATAATTTAGGAAATTATTTTATGCAAACTCTTCCGCTGCACGTAAAAATTTTGAATTTTACGAACTCGTATCCTTGTCGACATGCACCCGGACCCAACATGACGGTCCTTTGTCAGGTCTTGGATGCTGAGCTGCCCTTCGCTCGGTGCCTAGCATTCCTTCGCTAGGGCTTCAGTCCCAGACTGTCCTTCGCCTGGCGCCTAGCAGTCCTTCGCTAGGGCTTTTGACTCTGGCATTCCTTCGCCAGTGTCTAGCGGTCCTTCGCTAGGGCTTATTTTCCTGGCATTCCTTCGCCAGTGCCTAGCAGTCCTTCGCTAGGGCTTTTCCTGCACACTAGATTAACTTGTTGGAAAACAAGAAAGACTTAACTTTTGACCTATGTTGTCATTATCAAAACACAGGTTTGACTTGGGTGCATTCTGCACCAACAGATACCAAGTAAAAGAACTTTGTTAGCATTGTTATTTCTTTTGCATATTATTTTCGCTGCGCTAACAACATTGTAGAGATCAAAACGATCCGCGAAAGTGCATTCACCCCCCCTCTGCACGCCTAAATCGATCCTTCAGTTGGTATCAGAGCCGGTGCGTTTCGGAAGATCTAACAGTCAACCGGAGCAATTGTAATGGCGTTTCAAGAGGGATACTCCATCGCACGACCACCATTCTTCGACGGCAACGACTTCGCGTACTGGAAAGGTAGAATGCAGTACTATCTTATGAATGACATAGAAACCTAGATAAGTGTTCCAGATGGCTTCGAGGCGCCCATCGATGAAAGTGGAGACCCTACACCTATGAGAACATGGTCAAAGGAGGTGATGAAAAGGGCGCAGTCAAATGCCAAGGCCACCACCACACTGCAATGCGGGCTCTCAAAGGAGCAACTGAACAAGGTGGGGCCGTTCAAGAGCGCCAAAGAACTATGGGACAAGTTGGTAGAACTGAACGAAGGGTCAAACGAGTCCAGAAGAGCCAAGAAGGACTTGTTGGTGGCCCAACTGCAATCCCTCTCCATGAAAAGCAACGAGACAGTCAGTCAGCTGCATGGAAGGGTAAAGGAAGTGATCAACGAGCTCCATGTAATTGGAGAGAAAATCGAAAATCGAGACATCGTCAGGTATGTCTTACAAGCCTTCCCGAGAACCACCCTATGGGCATCCATGGTTGATGCTTACAAGGTATCGAGGGACTTATCTTTAGTTAAATTAGACGATCTATTTTGTGAATTTGAACTGCACGAGCAAGCTAACATTTCGGCAAAAGAGAAAGGTATTGCTTTTGTTGCAGAAAAGGAGAAGAAGAGGAGAAAGGAGAAGAAGAATGTGATCTACTCATCATACTCGGACTCAGAGGAGTCAAGTACCTCTATGGACAGTGACCAAGAGGCCTTTATGGTAAGGAAATTTCGTAAAGCATTTAAAAGTTTTTCTAACAAATCATATGCTAGGAAAGGGGCCAAAGGTAAGGGTAAGGCCAAGGAGATAATCTGCTATAACTGTCACCAAGAGGAACATATGAAGAACGAGTGTCCCCAGTTGAAGAAAAGGGAGGACAAGAAGGAAGAGAAGAAGAAGAGTGACAAGAAGAAATC
>JAGFNQ010007727.1:0-62735 GCA_024364735.1 Boesenbergia rotunda | reverse complement strand
TGTTGATACATTCTTTAATCATTCTTCTCACATAAGCTCAATTTGTATTTCTAGGTTAATCACTCGATCATGTCTTCTCTGAATTTGCGTTCCATCTTGGACACCAATAAACTGACCGAGCCTAACTTCATGGACTGGCTTCGAAACCTGAGGATTGTCCTCAAGGCAGAGAAGCTTGCTTATGTCCTTGAAGATCAACTTCCTAACCATCCTCCAGAGGGTGCAACTCCAGACCAGTTAATGGCCTATCAGAAACATGTGACCGATTCTGAACTTGCGAGTTACATCATGCTAGCCTCTATGATACCTGAGCTGCAAAAGCAGCATGAGCAGATGGATGCTTATACCATCATCATCCATCTTCATGAGTTGTTTGAAGAGCAGGCGAGATCCGAAAGGTTCGAAGTCAAGAGACTCCTCTTCACCACTAAGATGCAGGAAAGCACTTCTGTCTCGTAGTTTGTGTTAAAGATGTTGGGGTACATTGAGCGACTGAACACACTCGGTTTTGCAAATGATCATGAACTAAGTATTGACTTAATTCTGAGTTGTTTGCCCAAAAGTTATTCACAATTTGTGATGAACTATCGGATGAACAAACTAGAGACTACCATTCATGAGTTGCTCAACCTGCTGAAGACTGTAGAGCCTTCTGTAAAGCCGGATCAAAAGGTGGTCCTGTTAGTTGGTTCCTCGAAGAAAGGTTTTAAGAGAAAGGCCAAAGAACAGAATAAAGGAAAGAAGAAAAAGGCCAAAAGGACTGAAAAGAAACCAAAAGGAACTTGCCATCATTGTGGCAAGGAGGGTCACTGGTGAAGAAACTGCAAGGTTTATCTTGAGTCCTTGAAGAATAAGGCATCCGATGCCCCATCCTCTTCAGGTATCTTCGTTATTGAATGTCACTCTATTTCCTCAAATACCTGGGTACTTGATCCTGGGTGTAGCTAACATATATGTAATGACATACAGGGGCTAAGGAATAGAAGAAGACTCATCAGGGGAGAAACGGATTTGCGAGTTGGAAATGGAGCAAAGATTGCTGCTGTTGCCATCGGAACATATTTGCTAAAGCTCCCGACTGGACGTGTCTTAGAATTGGATAATTGTTATTTTGTTCCTTCGTTAATAAAGAACATTGTATCTATTTCATGTTTGAATGAAAAAGGTTATCATTTAACTTTTAGTAACAATTGATGTTACATAACTTTAAATGGCGTTCTTTATGGGAATGGAATTTTGTACAATGGTATCTACACGTTAGATTTATCCAGTGACGTTTTCAATATCGAAGTTAGCAACAAACGTGCTCGAATAGATAATCGAATAGACTCCTACACTTGGCATTGTCGTCTTGGCCATGTAAGTAAGAAACGCATGACCGAATTACACCGATGTGGAATTTTGGAATCATTTGAACCCGGTTCATTTGATACATGCGAATCATGCTTAAAAGGCAAGATGACCAAATTACCCTTTTCCGGAAAAGGTAATCCAGTGGGAGAATTGCTTGGTCTAATACATACTGATGTATGTGGACCAATGTCAACTCTTGCACAAGGAGGCTATAGCTACTTCATCACCTTTATCGATGATCACTCACGATTCGGGTACGTGTTCTTGATGAAACGTAAATCTGAAGCCTTTGAGAAATTCAAAGAGTTCAGAAATGAAGTAGAGAAACAGCTTGGCAAAAGTATTAAGATACTTCGATCCGATTAGGGTGGTGAATACTTGAGTCAAGAGTTTCAAGATTATCTTAGGGACAATGGGATATTGTCCCAATGGACTCCGCCATATACACCACAGCAAAATAGTGTATCTGAGAGGCGCAACCGAACCTTGATGGACATGGTTAGGTCAATGATGAATCATGCAACTCTTCCAAAATCATTTTGGAGCTATGCACTTAAGACAACTGTTTACTTGCTAAACAGAGTCCCGACCAAGGTGGTCTCTACTACTCCATATAAGACATGGAACAGTAAGAAACCCCACTTAACTCACCTTAAGATATGGGGTTGTCCTGCTTATGTGAAGCAGATTGTATCAGACAAATTGGATGCTAAGTCAGATAAATGTCTATTTATTGGATACCCTAAGGAAACGAAGGGTTACCAATTCTATCATCCCTTGGAACAAAAGGTGTTTGTTTCAAGGCATGCTGTATTTCTGGAAAAAGAATTTCTTTTACAAGAAAATAGTGGGAGAGACATTGAACTTGATAAAGTTCAAGAAACTCCAATAGATATTATAGAGATACCTAGTCTAGACCCACAACCAATAACTCATAATGATGAGCTATCAGTTGAACCTAAAACTACACCACCTCTTCGTAGATCTGATAGGACACGCAATATTCAAGAGAGATACAGATTTCTCGTAAGTGAATCGAACGACGTGTTACTCATAAGCGATGACGAACCTATCAATTATGAAGATGCTCTGAAAAGTTCAAAAAGGGACAAATGACTTGAGGCCATGAAGTCGGAAATGGATTCCATGTACGAAAACTAAGTATGGGACTTGGTTAACCCACCTGAAGGGATTAAGCCCATAGGGTGCAAGTGGGTTTTCAAGAAGAAAACCGACATGGAAGGTAATGTAGTTACCTTTAAGGCTAGATTAGTGGCAAAGGGATATCGTCAGAAACAAGGAATTGATTATGACGAAACCTATTCGCCAGTAGCTATGCTTAAATCCATTCGGATGCTCCTAGCCATAGCAGCTCATTATGATTATGAGATATGACAAATGGATGTGAAAACAGCTTTCCTTAATGGAAACCTGCTTGAGGATGTATACATGATACAACCTGAAGGTTTCACATCAGTTTATAAAACCAAAGTATGCAAGCTTCGACGATCCATATATGGACTGAAGCAAGCATCTAGGAGCTGGAACATCCGTTTTGATGAGACAATCAAAGAGTTTGATTTCTCACAAATTCCTGACGAACCTTGTGTGTACAAGAAGGTTAGTGGGAGTGCAGTCGTATTCCTAGTATTATATGTCGATGACATATTACTTATAGGAAATGATATATCAGTCTTACAGACAGTTAAAATTTGGTTGTCCAAAACTTTCTCCATGAAAGACCTGGGAGAAGCAACCTATATCCTTGGGATTAGAATCTATAGAGATAGATCAAAACGGTTGCTTGGTCTTTCGCAGTCTACATATATAGACCGAGTGCTAAAAAGGTTTAGCATGTCGGAATCCAAGAAAGGTTACCTTCCCATCAGGCATGGGATCAACCTTTCAAAGTCTATGTGTCCGCGCACAGAAGACGAGAGGATTTGCATGAATAAGATTCCTTATGCATCCGCGATAGGATCTATCATGTATGCTATGTTATATACTAGGCCCGATGTATCGTATGCTCTGAGCGTCACAAGCAGATACCAGTCGGATCCAGGAATGGATCATTGGGCGGCTGTTAAAGCAATCCTTAAGTACTTAAGAAGAACTAAGGATGTGTTCCTAATATATGGAGAAGGAGATATGGTAATACGTGGGTATACAGATGCCAGTTTCCAGACATATAAGGATGACTCCAAATCTCAGTCTGGATACGTATTTACTTTGAATGGAGGTGCAATAAGTTGGAAAAGTTCCAAACAAGACACCGTAGCGGATTCTACCACGGAAGCGAAATATATCGCAGCTTCAGAAGCAGCAAAGGAAGCAGTCTGGATCAAGAAGTTCGTCTCTGAACATGGCGTGGTTCCAACCATTGATGAAGCAGTGCCGGTTTACTGCGACAACAATGGAGCTATTGCACAAGCAAAGGAACCAAGGTCTCATCAGCGATCCAAACACGTGCTTCGCCGCTATCATCTGATCAGAGAGATTATAAGTAGTAATGATATACAAATTGAGAAAATTTTCACTGAAAGGAATTTAGCGGATCCTTTAACTAAGGCCTTACCTCAGAACAAGTTTGAGGGTCATGTTAGAGCCTGTGGTATTGGATACTGTAGCAATTGGCATTAGGCCAAGTGGGAGTTTGTTAGTGATATGAGAGAAGTGTCCTAAGGCAATCGCCTTATGATTGTAAACATTTATTTTAATAAATGATAATTCACAATTTGAGTATACATGTTTGTGTATCTGATTGGGATCTTAAACTCATCTACTGAATGTCCGTAATATAATTCACAGCATAAGAGAATTTGTGATGGGATCACAACTAGTGATTATCTCTACATGTGCAATTGTGAAGTATTGAAAGTATCCCTAGTCGATGAATTGATAAAAACGGACACTATCAATTCTGTTGAGACTAGCATGGGTTATTCTCTAATCAGCTGATTCTCACTGGCTGGTGACATTGGGATGTCCGGAGATAAACATGGATGCTAGTTAAGGGAACTAGTTCATTGGAGTGACTAGCTGTAAAACTTCATATGGTAATCTATAAAGATATGTCACTGAAGTTATTACTGCAGCTTAAGTGCGATGTTCCTTTGACTTGCGGTGTTCAAGTCATCTTGGTCATGGAGACTTATACTTTAACATCTTAAGCAAGCATCTCCAAGGAGGTGTGGACCCAGGATGATTGGGTATAAGCCGAAGTGCCCGAAGATGTTTGAACAACCTACAAAGGATTCACCACTCCTTGCGAGGAGATGTATACCCAGGCCTATCGTCGGATTGTTACTCGAATCCTCTGGCCAGAGCATATCATGTTTAGATTGTGAGTCTCTTAAATACATGAGAGTAATTAGAAATCCAAAGGACGAGAAAGACACTACTTGGGCTAGGTGTGACGTAGTCAGTCTAGTGGGGACTGACACAAACAGACCATGTCCTGAACCAAGTGGGTATAAGATGGTGAAGGGAATGAGGCACGATTCATTAGAGCTGCTAAAGGGTTTCAGAATTACTTCTGAGGTCAAACCGTTGATCTTTCGATTAATTGGGGGTCATGATGTAGTACTAGGTGCCACTCATGATTGTTCTATAATTAGTTGATTATAGACGGCCAACATAAATCGAAAGTCTATTTAGTCACACGCACTACGAGTAATCTGAGGGATTTAAAACGAGTTGAAAATTGGATTTTCCAATAAAGAGAAATAATTCGAATCTGAGTTAATCAGAGGCGCAACGGAAACTTAAAATGGCTAAGTCTTTTGAAGGCTTATTGGGCGAATTAAATGAGTTTAATTCGCGATCGGTTCGGCTCGGTTTGGCCGGCCAAAGAGGGTGTCTACCACCTTTGGTTAGGCCGGCCACATAAAAGGGGAGAAACCAATTTATTTGGTTTAATTAATAAAATAAATCTAGCGCGATTTGTTTTATAAATTATGGATAAATAAATTTGTGTAAAGAAATTTATATAAATAAATTTATAGAAATTTATTCTTTTATGGAAATTAAAATGATCCATGAAATGGTTTATTTTAATTTTATAAAATCAATTATGAATTGATTTTTCCATAATAAGAAAGTTTATAAATTTCTTATAAAATTTATTCCATAATAAAAGGAGAGAAGGTATTTGTTTTATTATAAATTTAGTTATAATAAAATATGGCTTAAACGGAATAATTAATAAGAGAATTTATAGGATAAATTTCTTATGAAAAATTCCGTTAAAGAGAGACTTGGCAAGGGAAAGGCAACTATATAAAGGAACCAAAGGCAAGCCTTGAATTCCTAATTGAGTGATCAAGAGATCTAGTAGTTCTCTCCCTCTCTCTCTTATTCTCTCCCTCTCTCTTCCCCTTAGGGCCGGCACCCCCCATCCCCTCCTAGGGCCGGCGCCCAACCTACTCCTCCTAGGGCCGACGCACCCTCATCTCCAAGAAGTTGGCGTGAGCAACATCCACCAAGGAGGAGCCAAACAAGAAGAAGAAGAAGCGGATCGCAACTCCTCTCTTCCCGGAATTTTGATTCCGTTTCTTGTTGGTTAGTTTCCATTCTTTTCTCTTGTTGTTCTAGTTGTGCCTTTAGAGAATCTAGTAGTTCTCGTCGGCACAAAACTCGTGACTTTGCGAAGTCATCCCAAAGAGAACTCGGCGTGGACGCGAATAGAGGCGGAGCTTCCAAGGGACGCTATGGTTGGATCTCGTCCCTTACTTCGAGTTACGCGAGGTACTTAGTAAATTAGTTTACTTTTCCACAAAGCTTTAACTTATGATCATGTCCACACATCATAAGGTTGCATGCTAGATACGTGGTTAAAATAATTAGAGAAATTGTTTTATGCTAATTCTTCCGCTGCACGTAAAAATTTTAAAATTTACGAACCCGTATCCTTGTCAACATACACCCGGTCCCAACACTTGGATCATTAAAAACAACTTGGAAGCTATAATACCACAGGAGAGGGGGTCTTACCTTCCCTTATCTTGGATATAATCGTTGAATAGAAAAATAGAAAGAACCTTCTTGACTCTAAACTTCTCCTTAGCCCTTGTAGCCTAGTAGACAGCCTTGAGTCTTCAAGATGGAGTCCTTGGTGAAATTTTTCCTAAAGGGAGAACCCTTGTGGGTTTCGGCTAGAGTAAGAAGAAAGGAGAAAAGGAATGACTTTGGTGGAAGAAGAGAAGGGAAAATGTAACTCCCATGCCACTTCTCTCATTGCCTTTATACCACATTAAGGAGGGCAAGTGAAGAGTCATGGTGTCTCTTCCCTTGACGACTCTTCATTTTTCCTAAGCCTTAACCAAAATCCACTTCATCCTCTACTAGCACTCCCTTGCTAGGTGAATTAGTTAGTACATGCATGATGGTATACTAGGTCCAAGGTTCAATCCTTGGTGCATGCACTTTATTTTTATTTTATTTTTATTTTTCCTTATTTCCGAAAATTCTCCTAAAATTCACCCATGATTATGCTAATATTCCTAATTAATACCCATTTATATTTATATTAAATTCTACCTAAAATCCACTAATAACCATGGTACTAGAAAAGCCCATATAAGGCCCATTAGTATGTAGCTTCTCAATTTAAAGGGGAAAATCATGGATGACTAGGCTAAAATTCGTACTAGTATCTCTAGGTTCCTCAAACACTATCTAGACATGATTAATATTTTAAATAAAATATTGAGGAAATTTTTCGGGTCGTTAGAATCCCCCATACCTCGTGAAAGTTCGTCCTCGAACTTACAATAGCTCCGGGTACTTGCGTCTCATCTCGTCATCGCGTTCCCAGGTAGCTTCCTCGAACTATTGACTTTGCCATAGAACCTTGACTAAGGGTACCTCCTTGTTCCTTAGCTTCTTGACTTCCCGATCCAATATCTGGATGGGTCAGCTTTCATAACTTAGGTCCTCCTGAACTTGTACTGTCTGTGGCTCGATCACTTGATCCATATTTGGAATACACTTCTTAAGCATTGACACATGGAACATGTTATGAATAGCTGACATCTCCTGAGGCAGCTCCAGTTCATACGCCACATTGCCAACTCTTTTTAGGATCAGGTACGGTCCCACATATCGCGGACTCAGTTTTCCTCTCTTCCCAAATCTCGTCACCCCTTTCATAGGAGCCACTTTGAGGAACACTAAATCTCCAACAGTAAATTCCAGTGGTCTATGCCGGACATCTGCATAACTCTTCTGCCGGCTCTGAGCAGCTTCAATCCGTTGTCGAATGTTCTGTATAGCTCGAGTGGTGTTGTCGATGACATCCGTTGTGAGCCCCATCTCCTTCTTTTCACCACCTTCGTACCAATAGATCGGAGACCTACATCTCCTCCCATACAAAGCTTCATAAGGTGCCATTCCAATAGTATCTTGGTAGCTATTATTGTAAGCGAATTCCGCTAAACATAGATATCGGCACCAGCTCCCTTTGAAATCCAAGGCACAAGCTCGCAACATGTCCTCCAGCACATGATTCACTCGTTCAGTTTGCCCGTCATTCTGAGGATGAAAAGCTGTACTGAATCGTAATTTAGTGCTGAGGGACTTCTGGACACACTCCCAAAAATGTGCAGAACTCCTCCGGGTCGCTGGTGCTCTGCCTTCACCCGTTGGCAGGTCAGGCAAGTGCCAACATGCTGAGCCACATCTCTCTTTATACCGGACCACTAGAATTTCTCTTTCAGATCTTGATACATCTTGGTGGATCCCGGATGCATCGAATAAGGGGTTTCATGAGCTTCTACTAATATCGCTCTCCGTAGCTCCGGACCATTAGGAATACATAGACGATCCCTAAGATAGAGTACTCCCCCGTTGGCGATATGAAAACCATCACCCTTTCCTTCTATGACCTCCTGTTTGATTCTCTGAAAGCTCAGATCACCATCTTGTTTGTCCAATATGTTCTCGAACAACGTCGGTGATAATGTCATGGTAGAAAGCCATCCGGAGATGACCTCGACCCCAGACTTCATAATTTCCCTTTCGAGTGGTCAGGGTAATCTAGATATGGACATCAAGGTGGCACTTGACTTCCGGCTGAGTGCATCGGCCACTTTGTTTGCCTTTCCTGGATGGTAGAAGATCTCGCAGTCGTAGTCCTTTACAAACTCTAGCCACCGGCGTTGTCTTATATTCAGGTCTTTCTGAGTGAAGAAATACCGCAGACTCTGGTGGTCTGTATAAATCCTACACTGCGCTTCATACAAATAGTGCCTCCATTTCTTAAGAGCGAAGACCACAGCGGCTAATTCTAGATCGTGGGTGGGGTAATTCTGTTCATGTTCCTTAAGTTGCCTAGAGGCATAGGCAATGACTTTACCATTCTGCATAAGCATAGCTATTGGGACCGGGTGCATGTTGACGTGGATACGGGTTCGTAATTAAAAAAAAAATAATTACGTGCAGCGGAAGAATTAGCATAAATAATTTCTCAAATTATTTTAACCACGTATCTAGCATGCAACCTTATGATGTGTGGACATGATCATAAATTAAAATTTTGCAGAAAGTAAACTAATTTACTCAATACCTCGCGTAACTCGAAGTAAGGGACGAGATCCAACCGTAGCGTCACTTGGAAGCTCCGCCTCTATTCGTGTCCACGCCGAGTTCTCTTCGGGATGACTTCACAAAGCCACGAGTTTTGTGCCGACAAGAACTACTAGATTCTCCAAAGGTACAACTAGAATATCAAGAGAGAGAGAGATGGAAACTAACCACCAAGTAACGGAATCAAGATTCCGGGGGAAGGAAGGAGTTGCGACCCGCTTCTTCTTCTTCTCTGGCACCTTCTTGGTGGAGGAGGCTCACGGCAACTGTAATGCCCGCTTTTTTTTTTCCTAAAGCGGCGTTACGCTGACATACTTAAGGTATGTAACATCATACTGCAGCGGAATAACTTAAACCTTACATATACATGCCCCTACTACCATCCCTCATACAATGACATGGAACTTAACATATGAACGTCATACTTAACATCATATCATAACATGCTTAACATCATACCATAAGGTTCATATCATATCATACTTGACATCTTATCATAAAGTTCCATAAGTCACTATTCGAGCATATAGGTAGCGAAAATAAAGTTCTTAGCATAAACGGTTAACACATTCGATTTCATGGGCCAAGTCACCATCACACACATATTTCAGGCCCTCCTGCTGCTTCCTCGTTATCCCCTTGCATGATCTGCGGTATAAGGAAAGAAGACTATAAGCACACAGGCTTAGTAAGACTCTTTCTTACTCACTAAAATCATTCGTCATTCATTCATAATCATATGGAACATAAGCATCATAAGCATTTCTATCATAGCATAAAGCATAAACATAGGCATAAATCGAATTGAACATTCTTATCATGGCATAAAGTATAAACATAGGCATAAGCATAATTAAACATTCTAAGCATGGCATCATATGTGGCATGAACATAAGCATAAGATGTAAATCAACCATAGGCATACTTTCTAGCATATCAAGCATAGACATCGTAAACATTCTAAGCATGGCATAATTCATGGCATACATCATAAACATAGTAGCATGGCATCTTTCATGGCATAAATCATAAACATAGTAGCATGGCATCTTTCATGGCATAAATCATAAACATAGTAGCATGGCTTCTTTCATGGCATAAATCATAAACATAGTAGCATGGCATCTTTCATGGCATAAATCATAAACATAGTAGCATGGCATCATACCTATCATAGCACATGAACATCTTCCTAACATAATCATGGCATAGATCATTCATTCTCATGCATACTTCTTAACATGAAACGTAAGCATAAAATCTTATCATCATAGCATAATACATAACATGAATGGAGGCTTGAGTGGAATGCATATACATATATGGATGCTTAGTTTAAAATCATACTTTTCATGAACATACTTTTCATAAACATACTTTTCCATAATGAATGCATGGGCAATGCATATATATCATAAGGATGCTTAATCTTTTAAAAATATACTTTTCATTTCTTAACATAATCATCATAACATCATTTGGGGTCCCCGGCTTGTACCACATACATACATCATAGCGCGCATCCCTAGTAAATCCAAGGTAGCTAGCCCCGACCTACTAGGGTAAGGACAGCATAATTGGTAGTCCCCGAACCGAGGTGCTTCTTAAGGAGCCCATCCCTGTTGCACAGCTCCGGTAGTGCCAGAACCGTGGACAGCTGCGGTAGTCCATAACCGGGGCGTTCTTAAGGTGCCCATCCCTTGGACCCATACTTCGGTCCGGTACAAGCCCATACATAAAGTAAAAATACTTTTCATGCTTCATCATTCATAAGCCATTCATAGCATACTTATCATGGCATCATTCTTATCATGAACATGATCATAACATACTTGTCGTAACATCATTCTTATCATACATAACCATGGCATATCATTCGTAAACATGGCATATCATTCATAACATGGCATATCATTCATAAGCATAGCATATCATGTATAACCATGGCATATCATTCATAAACATGACATATCATTCGTAAGCATGGCATATCATTCATAACATAGCATATCATTCATAAGCATAGCATATCATGTATAACCATGGCATATCATTCATAAACATGGCATATCATTCGTAAGCATGGCATATCATTCATAACATAGCATATCATTCATAAACATAAATCACATCTTACCATAGGGTCATTGGGACCCTTACTTGGAATAAATCTTAACTCTTATCCTATTAACCCTTATTGGCCAAAACTTATGGAGTCCCATGGCCATGTGAAAATTCACACAATCACCATCCATCATCCTTATATCATGGCAACACATAAACATAAGTTGAAGTTAAAGACTCAACCCTAACCCTTGGGTCCTTGGGGTTGGCCGAACCATGTGAGGCCTATAGTGTGCTCCAAAAATTCCCAAAATTTATAATTAACTTCTAAACATCATCCGGGAACATTAAATAACATTATCATGATTTTTAACATATTTATTGACATATAAATCATGGTGGCCGAAACCCATAAACATAGGGACCTTGGTTTTGTCCCTTTCATGTTGGCCGAAACCCTAGAGTGTCCTAGGTTACTCCATAAATTCCCAAAAATTTCAATTAACTTCTAAACATTATAAGGGAACATCAAATATCATTATCATGATTTTTAACATATTTCTAGACATTTAAAACATGGTGGCCGAAACCCTTGAACTTAAGGTTCTGGGTTTTGCTTCTTTCATGTTGGCCGAGACCCTAGGGTGTCCTAGGTTACTCCAAAAATCCCCAAAAATTACACTTAACTTCTAACCATCATAAGGAAACATCAAATAACATTATCATGATTTTTAACATATTTCTAGACATTTAAAACATGGTGGCCGAAACCCTTGAACTTAAGGTTCTGGGTTTTGCTTCTTTCATGTTGGCCGAGACCCTAGGGTGTCCTAGGATACTCCAAAAATCCATAAAAATTTCAGTTAACTTCTAAACATCATAAGGGAACATAAAATAATATTATCATGATTTTTAACATATTTTTAGACATTTAAAACATGGTGGCCGAAACCCTTGAACTTAAGGTTCTAGGTTTTGCTTCTTTCATGTTGGCCGAGACCCTAGGGTATCCTAGGTTACTCCAAAAATCCCTAAAAATTTCAGTTAACTTATAAACATCATAAGGGAACATCAAATAATATTATCATGATATTTAGCATAATTTTGGACCTTTAAAACATGCTGTCTGAAACCTTTGAACATAGGAACCTTGATTTTTGTTTCCCTTCAACATTAAATCCGAAACTCACCCATATATCAAGCCAAAAATCATGGAAAACATTGGTAACTATTATAACACAGGTGAGGGAGTCTTACTTTAGATTTCTTGATTTTTAGACCTTGGATGGAAAGAAGAAAGAAGACTTGACCACACCTAGCCCTTAGAACCTTGAGAAGACCTTAGATCTTGGAGAAGGAGAGCTTTTGTGGAGTTTTCTCAAGGGAGAATTCCTCCTTGTGTGCTCGGCAAGAATGGAGAAGGAAGAGAGGAGCAAATGAAATTGATGCCATGAAGAATGAAACTCCCAAACCCCCTTATTAATCAACCATTAAGGTGGTGAATGAAGAGTTTTCCATGGCCCTTCATTTTCTTCTACCATTTAACCACCATTCACTTCCTTTCCTCACAAGAATTCCTTGCTAGGTGAGTTGGTTAAAGCATTCATTGTTGTATAAGAGGTCCAATGTTCAATCCTTGACCCAAGCACCTTTATTTTTATTTTATTTAATCCTTTTTCTTATTTTCGAAAATTTCCCTTTTATTTCGAAAATTCTCCAATAATCACCCATAATTATGCCAATATTCCTAAATAAAATTCTTTAATATTTATTTTATTTTTACCTAATTAATACCTATTTTTGGAGCCCATTTAAATCTCATTTGTGCTTAGTTTTCTCAATTTAAATGAGAAAACATGGATTTCTAGGCACAATTTTACATAATTATTTTTGGGCCCCTCGGAAAATTATCTAGTCATGCTCAATATTTTCAAAAAATATTAAGAGAATTTTTCGGGTCGTTACAATCCCCCATACCTCTTGAAAGTTCGTCCTCGAACTTAGAATAATTTCGGGTACTTGCGCCTCATTTCGTCCTTGCGTTCCTAGATAGCTTCCTCGAACCGCTGGCTTCGCCATAAGATCTTGACTAGAGGTACCTCCTTATTCCTTAGCTTTTGTCCATTAGTTATGAAACTCTTAGATCAAAATTGCTACATCTTTAGGATTTCTACGTACCATAATAACTGCTTCTACTCTTCGTGCTATCATATCATTCTATTCATTATGCTACATTTCTACACTTAGGTGCTTCTAATAGATAACTATGATTTACTCTCAAACATCTTTTTTTTTTCTAGCTCTAATTGTTTATCACTGTTTCTATTACTTATTGTCAAAATTTTGTCTACTCTTATGTTATACACGAAAGAGTATAATTTAACGTATTCCTGGTTAATTTGCTACTTCAAACAAGACTCTAACTTTCACTTACTATGCACCAATTTATCATCTATGCCCCAACTTATTACTCCGAAGCTCTTCTCAATTGGGACTGATTTCCAAGTCTCTGCTTCTCACATACATCTTTTATCTGTATTAAACTAAACGAAAATTACGATTAGTATTATATGATTCTCTTTTATTAGGACACGACAAGAATTCTGATTATATTTCACTTACTAATAAATTACGTAAAATACGGCGATTCGAAAATCCGGACCAGAAAATTTTCAGGATTTTTCTGAATTTTGGAAATATTAGTAGGGAGAATTAGATGCAAGATGAGTTGGTTTTGAATTATTTTGGGAAAAAATGAATTTTTGAAATATATATATATATATATATATATATATAGTTATAAAAAGGAAGAGTATTAATTATATATAATACCCTTTTTCTTCTCCCTCGAGCCCTAAATCGCAGCCGCCCGAGTTCTTCTCCTCCCCTTTGCGTTTCTTTTCTTCTCGCGTACCCAGCCGCAAGCCACCCTGGCTCCTTCTGGTCGCCTTCTCTCCTCTCCATCACTTTTTCGCTTGTAGCCAAGAGGAAGCCTCGATTCTTCCTACTCTGCGATGCCCTAGCCGTTGCCATCACTCCTAGACGACGCCACCTGCTGTCCAACTCCGTCGGCTTCTTCCCGGGCAGATGCCATGCTGCGGTTCGGAGAGGGGTTGATCTAGGACCTTGGGGAAGAAGGTAGCTCGGATCTAGAGCAGATCGCAATTGTCTTCTTCTGCTAGACCCAGTCTTGCCGAATGGAGCAGAGGTCTATCCGCTGAATCTGATTGAGGTAAGGGTTGGTTTAGTCCTTCTTGAGCTTAGATGAAAGGTTTGCTCTTCTGCTTTGCCCGATCAGTCCTTTCTCTGTTGATGCGATTCTTGATAGACTTTTTAGGGTTAGACCTGATGTTGCGTGGTTGTGATGGGATCTGATCAAGTGGAGAAGGGATGATGCGTGTGCTCTGTGTAGTTCTGGTTGAATCCGAGAAATTCCGTTTGAATTGTTCTATGGTGTCTGTGGATTCTGATCTTGTTGATTTGAAAGGGATCTGTTTTCGGGTTTATTCATATGTAGATTAGCTCTATCCTTCGGAAATGGTTTTGTGGTTTTCAATCTTTGCTGTGTGAAGAAGGAAGGTGTTGGGTTTCTATTTTGATTTACAGGTTAGTTGTAGTGCTTAATTCCGGATGCAGATGAATTGGTACCTTTGACTCTTCGAGATCTGGTTAGCTTGTCTTTAGGTTGGAAGAATTAGATTGGAATTGGGTTTCGTTCTTGATGAGTTCTTGCTTGGAAATTGATCCGGGCAATATTTCTGATGTTCGTTCTGCCATTTGGTTTTTCAGTAATTTTGTGTGATATTAGTTGTGCTAATGGGTAGCTAGTAGGCTTGGTATTGGTTGCTTGATATCAGTTTTGTGTTGGATTGAGTTTTGAGGTACTCCTTGGATTGTTCCTGATTTCTCCCGAGAGAAAAATGTCTGGATTGATGTTGATTTCCAAATTCGACTGTGGGCTTAAGTATGGGATGAAGGTTGGTTGTGTTTTTGGTTTTGGCCTTGGGGATAGGGCTGTGAGCAACCAACAACTAAGGATAAGTTTATATAAGCTTTTGTTCTTTAATCCCATGTTTTAGCTTAAGTTAGAAGTGACTTAGTTAAATGGTTAGCTTAATTAGGATTAATCTTAATTAAATTAGAGATTTGATCTAATTATGCTTAGCTTGTAACTTAGATAATTCATTGGTGATATAATTAGCTAAGTAATATTTTGACACAGGACGTTGATTTGATTGACTCACTATTGGATATTGGACTGGGGGTTCTCGTCGCCTACGGACTGCTATATTAGAGGCGGGTACCCTTTGACTTATCTTTTAGATATTGTCATATTGCTATGCATGGTTGGTTATAGATAGCAGTAAGATTATACGTTATCCCTGAGTTATTATGCCTGTTCTGGATACTTATTAGTTATCCCTGAGTTATTATGCCTGTTCTGGATACATGTTAGTTATCCCTGAGTTATTATGCCTGTTCTGGATACTTGTTAGTTATCCCTGAGTTATTATGCTGTTAGTTCCATACAGTCTCAGGTATTGTCATATCTATATGTATGCTTAGATATCGGGATGTAGTTCTTGTATTTGACATGAGGGATGTATGTGTGCATATCATACATCATCGCTGCATTATTGCATGCTGACCCACGCGGACGTTGTGGACGATGTCCTGACTGGGTACAGGTTGTCACAGCTCTACCCACGCGGACGTTGTGGACGATATCCTGACTGGGACTAGGGGGTGACACATGTCATTGCATCAGGGTGCTTTATATGGTTGGGGCATGCACCATCCTTGCATTATTGCATGCTGACCCACGCGGACGTTGTGGACCATGTCCTGACTGGGTACAGGTTGTCACAGCTCTACCCACGTGGACGTCGTGGACGATATCCTGACTGGGACTAGGGGGTGACACATGTCATTGCACCATGTGCATATTTTGCATTGTGCATTGTTTGCTGCCCTTGGTTTCTGCACTTGTTTGACATGCATATTCTGGAGATTTGTTATCTGAGATTATATGTCTATTGGTGTTCCATGGGTATTTCTTACCCTCTTTTTAGGTCAGATGGATCCTGGTATGTATCTTGATTCAGTATCTTCAGTATACCCTTTCCTATTGTTCATATGAGACGGTATCAGCATAGACTCCTATTGTTATTATAACATACTATGCATATCTACTGGGTATTCGCTGAGTTATGGACTCACCCCGTTGCCATATATTTTTATTTCAGGTTGAGATACATGGAGTAGCCAGAAGAGCCCAGCAGCCAGTCCCTACCCATCGAGACGACATGGTTATGTGTTTGTACTGGGCAGTGTATTTGTTTCATATGTCCTTAGCAATTTGTATATGTATTACGAGTGTGTCTTGTGCCCTAAGGGTTATTGTATTGGTTGTTCTATCCTAAGTCACTCCGGTCCGCAGCCAGGTATGATCTACTTAGTTGTCTTGTGTTTTATGCTGTGTTTATCTATTTTGGAGGCCTGAGGCCAAATATAAACTGTGTGGTGTTGTTATAGTTGTTGTGTGTATGTGTAAATTGTCCGCCGGACAGGGGAGGTGCTGTCCGATTTTATATTGGATCAGCGGCTCCTAGGTCTCGGGGCGTGACAATTTATTTTGGTATCAGAGCGTAGGTTTCGATGCCTACGTGTTTTCGGATTTTTCGGTGTTTATCTGATACCAATTTATTTTGGTATCAGAGCCCAGGTTGTCGGATACCTTGAGGACTTGTGGATTAGGGGTGTCTGTCCGATACCAATTTATTTTGGTATAAGAGTGTAGGTTTGTGATGCCTACTTGTTTTACGAGTCTTGTCGGATTTGTTCGGAGTATTTTTCTCGATGTGGTTGTTTGGGACTTGGCGCGATGGGACTTCTTCGGGCGACAGGTATTTCTTCTCATCTCTTGTATTCCTTATCCTGGTTAGGTAGGATTAAGAATTCTCTCAAGTTATTGGATCAGGTTACTATTCCTGTATTTAGGTATTGGTAGAAATTCTTTCATGTTATTGGATTATGTTTCCATTCTTGTATATTTAGGTATGGTTAAAATTTCTCTCATGTTAACGGATCATGTTATTATTCTTATACCCGACTGCTAGGTATTCTTTATGCTTGGATTAGACTGATAGACTTCAAATACATGATAGTTTGTCTCCCTATTGGTGATTGTCTTTTGAGTGGTTGATGGAGAGTGTGAAAGGGTAGATGAATTCCTCTTTCAGAAAGTTTATCCATTGGATTCATATGGAGGATGATTTTATTCTACTCTGTTATTATTCAGTAAAATAACAAAAGGACCTATTGATTGATTAGTTTGGGATGTGACTAAGATTACGTTATTGTAATAGTGTGACATCGACATACGAGTTGGAAGACAAGGGTTAAACCTGTCAACAAGATGTTGGAGGTTAAGGATTTTTGATTTTTCCTGGACCTTATTATTCATAGTGTTTGTACTAGCAACTATTAGCTACTTGAGGACTAGGATGCTTACCGTAATTGGCTTGATCAGTATTGGATCAATTCACTTTAACTTATGGAGCTACAAAGTTTTTCTTATTTGGCATATATCTGGAAAGATAAGCTAGATGACATGTCTTGGGAACATGATCTGCGTTGATGCAATAGGGTAGCATTAGCTACATATTATTATGATCAGTAGAGGAGTGATATATTCTGTTCCTTGGGGACTTTGACCATGAACCACTTGTACCTAGTTGTAGACCTAGAAAGTACGTGTTGATGGGTGATTTGAGCTAATATAAACAAAAATGTAGAGCTAAGTTGCAAGACACTTATGGGTAACCACGTGTACTTGGTTTGGATAACCAAGGGGGTACCTTTGTATTTCTGATTTGCGTTGAGGCGAATCACTTACGAGACTAGGTCACAATGAGGTGGAAGATATCGAGGATGACCTTTAGGGAACAAAGGATCATATCGTGACTATGTTGAAATACTCATGAGAGGCAGCATGTCTCCATGTACGGAGTTAGATCTCGGAGGTTTCTGAACCTTGAGTGAAGGAATCGGAGAATATTGGGTTACGAGCCGATGGTTGGTCGACTCGTTCATTGTACGTGATTCTAGGAGGTACTTTGACTCATAGATTGAGTGTTCGTGGTTAGATAATCTTGATAATACAACGGGATGTGTGATCTGTTATGGTATCGAGAGGTGGATGGAGATTGATAAATCTCTATGATATGTTGTATTTTGAGGATTCTATGGGTGGATATGGATACGCCAGATTTGTAGCTTTGTGATGGATCATTAAGTGGATAAATGATCTTTTGGTGGTTGGTTATTTAGAGTTTTGTTATGGATAGTAGCATATGGTACGACAAATTAGCGCAATCTTTAAATTATATGTTAGCTTCTGATGGCCTATTGGAGGATATATATATACATATATATGACTTGTGATGTTTGGAGGATGTTTTTGGCTTGAGGATACGTGGGTGATACTCATGAATTTGAACGTTTTACGTTTGAGGAATGAAATATAAACATGGCACCAATGATCTTAGGATTGAGTGCCTCGGATAGTTATGATGATTGAATGAATGTTCGGGTGTATCTGGTCATCAGATGATAACCTCTGGATTGATAACTCCAGTTGCTCCGTAGCAGTGTAATCGTAGGGTATCAGACGAAGTGATTACTCATGAGGAGTACAGACTTGTTTAGCGGTTAGTGTGTGTCGTACAAGGAATGACGAAATTTGGAGGACCAAATTTTTATTAGAGGGGGAGAATGTAAAATACGGCGATTCGAAAATCCGGACCAGAAAATTTTCAGGATTTTTCTGAATTTTGAAAATATTAGTAGGGAGAATTAGAGGCAAGATGAGTTGGTTTTGAATTATTTTGGGAAAAAAAGAATTTTCGGAATATATATATATATATATATATATATATATATATATATATATATATAGTTATAAAAAGGAAGAGTATTAATTATATATAATACCCTTTTTCTTCTCCCCCGAGCCCTAAATCGCAGCCGCCCGAGTTCTTCTCCTCCCCTTTGCGTTTCTTTTCTTCTCGCGTGCCCAGCCGCAAGCCACCCTGGCTCCTTCCGGTCGCCTTCTCTCCTCTCCATCACTTTTTCGCTTGTAGCCAAGAGGAAGCCTCGATTCTTCCTACTCTGCGATGCCCTAGCCGTTGCCATCACTCCTAGACGACGCCACCTGCTGTCCAACTCTGTCGGCCTTCTTCCCGGGCAGATGCCATGCTGCGGTTCGGAGAGGGGTTGATCTAGGACCTTGGGGAAGAAGGTAGCTCGGATCTAGAGCAGATCGCAATTGTCTTCTTCTGCTAGACCCAGTCTTGTCGAATGGAGCAGAGGTCTATCCGCTGAATCTGATTGAGGTAAGGGTTGGTTTAGTCCTTCTTGAGCTTAGATGAAAGGTTTGCTCTTCTGCTTTGCCCGATCAGTCCTTTCTCTGTTGATGCGATTCTTGATAGACTTTTTAGGGTTAGACCTGATGTTGCGTGGTTGTGATGGGATCTGATCAAGTGGAGAAGGGATGATGCGTGTGCTCTGTGTAGTTCTGGTTGAATCCGAGAAATTCCGTTTGAATTGTTCTATGGTGTCTGTGGATTCTGATCTTGTTGATTTGAAAGGGATCTGTTTTCGGGTTTATTCATATGTAGATTAGCTCTATCCTTCGGAAATGGTTTTGTGGTTTTCAATCTTTGCCGTGTGAAGAAGGAAGGTGTTGGGTTTCTGTTTTGATTTACAGGTTAGTTGTAGTGCTTAATTCCGGATGCAGATGAATTGGTACCTTTGACTCTTCGAGATCTGGTTAGCTTGTCTTTAGGTTGGAAGAATTAGATTGGAGTTGGGTTTCGTTCTTGATGAGTTCTTGCTTGGAAATTGATCCGGGCAATATTTCTGATGTTCGTTCTGCCATTTGGTTTTTCAGTAATTTTGTGTGATATTAGTTGTGCTAATGGGTAGCTAGTAGGCTTGGTATTGGTTGCTTGATATCAGTTTTGTGTTGGATTGAGTTTTGAGGTACTCCTTGGATTGTTCCTGATTTCTCCCGAGAGCAAAACGTCTGGATTGATGATGATTTCCAAATTCGACTGTGGGCTTAAGTATGGGATGAAGGTTGGTTGTGTTTTTGGTTTTGGCCTTGGGGTTAGGGCTGTGAGCAACCAACAACTAAGGATAAGTTTATATAAGCTTTTGTTCTTTAATCCCATGTTTTAGCTTAAGTTAGAAGTGACTTAGTTAAATGGTTAGCTTAATTAGGATTAATCTTAATTAAATTAGAGATTTGATCTAATTATGCTTAGCTTGTAACTTAGCTAATTCATTGGTGATATAATTAGCTAAGTAATATTTTGACACAGGACGTTGATTTGATTGACTCACTATTGGATATTGGACTGGGGGTTCTCGTCGCCTACGGACTGCTATATTAGAGGCGGGTACCCTTTGACTTATCTTTTAGATATTGTCATATTGCTATGCATGGTTGGTTATAGATAGCAGTAAGATTATACGTTATCCCTGAGTTATTATGCCTATTCTGGATACTTATTAGTTATCCCTGAGTTATTATGCCTGTTCTGGATACATGTTAGTTATCCCTGAGTTATTATGCCTGTTCTGGATACTTGTTAGTTATCCCTGAGTTATTATGCTGTTACTTCCATACAGTCTCAGGTATTGTCATATCTATATGTATGCTTAGATATCGGGATATAGTTCTTGTATTTGACATGAGGGATGTATGTGTGCATATCATACATCATCGCTGCATTATTGCATGCTGATCCACGCGGACGTTGTGGACGATGTCCTGACTGGGTACAGGTTGTCACAGCTCTACCCACGCGGACGTTGTGGACGATATCCTGACTGGGACTAGGGGGTGACACATGTCATTGCATCAGGGTGCTTTATATGGTTGGGGCATGCACCATCCTTGCATTATTGCATGCTGACCCACGTGGATGTTGTGGACCATGTCTTGACTGGGTACAGGTTGTCACAGCTCTACCCACGCGGACGTCGTGGACGATATCCTGACTGGGACTAGGGGGTGACACATGTCATTGCACCATGTGCATATTTTACATTGTGCATTGTTTGCTGCACTTGGTTTCTGCACTTGTTTGACATGCATATTCTGGAGATTTGTTATCTAAAATTATATGTCTATTGGTGTTCCATGGGTATTTCTTACCCTCTTTTCAGGTCAGATGGATCCTGGTATGTATCTTGATTCAGTATCTTCAGTATACCCTTTCCTATTGTTCATATGAGACGGTATCAGCGTAGACTCCTATTGTTATTATAACATACTATGCATATCTGCTGGGTATTCGCTGAGTTATGACTCACCCCGTTGCCATATATTTTTATTTCAGGTTGAGATACTTGGAGTAGCCAGAAGAGCCCAGCAGCCAGTCCCTACCCATCGAGACGACATGGTTATGTGTTTGTACTGGGCAGTGTATTTGTTTTATATGTCCTTAGCGATTTGTATATGTATTACGAGTGTGTCTTGTGCCCTAAGGGTTATTGTATTGGTTGTTCTATCCTAAGTCGGACCGGTCCGCAGCCAGGTATGATCTACTTAGTGGTCTTGTGTTTTATGCTGTGTTTATCTATTTTGGAGGCCTGAGGCCAAATATAAACTGTGTGGTGTTGTTATAGTTGTTGTGTGTATGTGTAAATTGTCCGCCGGACAGGGGAGGTGCTGTCTGATTTTATATTGGATCAGCGGCTCCTGGGTCTCGGGGCGTGACAAATTATATTAAATATTCATTGCCTAACTCTACCCATCAGAATCTAAAAGAAAATACCACTTACACTTGTATGAAAGATGATTTGGAGTATTCATTTCATTGTTTTCGCTCAATCCAAATTACTTTACTGTCTATTCTTTACTGTTCTCATGAACTGTTACTATCATAATTTAACCACATATTATACTAAACTTTTAACTTTCTGTTATATCTTTCCCATAGTCTTCTTTCACGTATCCAAATACCTTTTTCTCATTTATCAGCCATGCTTTCTCCACACTAATCGCAAAATCACATTCTTATGATCTCCGTATTTTACTTCTCTATCAAGAATTTATAAAATATCCCTATATCGATCTTCTCCAAAATCCATACCTTATTAGATCGTTTCACCTAGTAGGTTTGCTTGAAAGGAAGTTCTTACTACATTCTTGCCCTGATAACACTAACCTCTAGTTCCTTCATATAGAGTTATAGCTAAGGTCCTATTCGCTGATCTCTATCACGCCTTCTTTTGCATATCTAGTTCTTACTCTCTTTCTTTCCTGTATCAAGAATATTACCCTATGGCTACTACTATATATATATCTTCTTGAAAATTTCAATAACTTAACACATTAATCTATTCCTAATAGATATACATTTCTAAGTCCTCATTTCATATCCACTACAATCTCTTAGAATACCTATACCAAATACTCTACTCCCTTAATACTACAGTTAATAAGTCTCCCTTAATAACGCACCATCCTTTCTTTACTGCTATGCTCATCACTAAATATTAACATACACCTTTTATCAGCAGTACAAACTTGCTTTGGTCCACCACTTTTCTTAATTCCATCCAGTCATGACACTCATACAGATAATGTCCTCATTACTTTACACGTTCCTCCTCTCACATCTACTTGCTCTCCTTTTCCGATTTACTCTGTTTTGCCACCACTCAATCATTTCCTATATCCATCCTAACTGACGGTAGCTCCTTAAGTTAAATCTCTACGGATCACCCTCGCTCTCTATAAAATACAAGTAAGGCTACTATAAGTGATTGCTATTCCTACCCCTATATTCTTCTAAATATCTAATTCCTAAAATAAGATAAAGCATTATTAGTCGTTACTTATCGTAACGTACTTTTCATCATCAATACCGTTCATACTTGCATATTCTATAGTCATAGGTATCATCATTCTAGAACCATAATAGAACATAAAATACACTTAAAGGTACTTACTTGGAAGCTGCAGGAAGAGGGCTTGATGTGTGTGTAGTAAGATGGTAACTGCTCTGATACCAACCTGTAACGCCCGCTTTTTTTTTTCCTAAAGCGACGTTACGCTGACATACTTAAGGCATGTAACATCATACTGCAGCGGAATAACTTAAACCTTACATATACATGCCCCTACTACTATCCCTCATACAATGACATGGAACTTAACATATGAACGTCATACTTAACATCATATCATAACATGCTTAACATCATACCATAAGGTTCATATCATATCATACTTGACATCTTATCATAAAGTTCCATAAGTCACTATTCGAGCATATAGGTAGCGAAAATAAAGTTCTTAGCATAAACGGTTAACACATTCGATTTCATGGGCCAAGTCACCATCACACACATATTTCAGGCCCTCCTGCTGCTTCCTCGTTATCCCCTTGCATGATTTGCGGTATAAGGAAAGAAGACTATAAGCACACAGGCTTAGTAAGACTCTTTCCTACTCACTAAAATCATTCGTCATTCATTCATAATCATATGGAACATAAGCATCATAAGCATTTCTATCATAGCATAAAGCATAAACATAGGCATAAATCTAATTGAACATTCTTATCATGGCATAAAGTATAAACATAGGCATAAGCATAATTAAACATTCTAAGCATGGCATCATATGTGGCATGAACATAAGCATAAGATGTAAATCAACCATAGGCATACTTTCTAGCATATCAAGCATAGACATCGTAAACATTCTAAGCATGGCATAATTCATGGCATACATCATAAACATAGTAGCATGGCATCATTCATAGCATAAATCATAAACATAGTAGCATGACATCTTTCATGGCATAAATCATAAACATAGTAGCATGGCATCTTTCATGGCATAAATCATAAACATAGTAGCATGGCTTCTTTCATGGCATAAATCATAAACATAGTAGCATGGCATCTTTCATGACATAAATCATAAACATAGTAGCATGACATCTTTCATGGCATAAATCATAAACATAGTAGCATGGCATCATACCTATCATAGCACATGAACATCTTCCTAACATAATCATGGCATAGATCATTCATTCTCATGCATACTTCTTAACATGAAACGTAAGCATAAAATCTTATCATCATAGCATAATGCATAACATGAATGGAGGCTTGAGTGGAATGCATATACATATATGGATGCTTAGTTTAAAATCATACTTTTCATAAACATACTTTTTATAAACATGCTTTTCCATAATGAATGCATGGGCAATGCATATATATCATAAGGATGCTTAATCTTTTAAAAACATACTTTTCATTTTTAACATAATCATCATAACATCATTTGGGGTCCCCGGCTTGTACCACATACATACATCATAGCGCGCATCCCTAGTAAATCCAAGGTAGCTAGCCCCGACCTACTAGGGTAAGGACAGTATAATCGGTAGTCCCCGAACCGAGGCGCTTCTTAAGGAGCCCATCCCTATTGCACAGCTCCGGTAGTGCCAGAACCGTGGACAGCTGCGGTAGTCCATAACCGGGGCGTTCTTAAGGTGCCCATCCCTTGGACCCATACTTCGGTCCGGTACAAGCCCATACATAAAGTAAAAATACTTTTCATGCTTCATCATTCATAAGCCATTCATAGCATACTTATCATGGCATCATTCTTATCATGAACATGATCATAACATACTTGTCGTAACATCATTCTTATCATGCATAACCATGGAATATCATTCATAAACATGGCATATCATTCGTAAACATGGCATATCATTCATAACATGGCATATCATTCATAAGCATAGCATATCATGTATAACCATGGCATATCATTCATAAACATGGCATATCATTCGTAAGCATGACATATCATTCATAACATAGCATATCATTCATAAGCATAGCATATCATGTATAACCATGGCATATCATTCATAAACATGGCATATCATTCGTAAGCATGGCATATCATTCACAACATAGCATATCATTCATAAACATAAATCACATCTTACCATAGGGCCATTGGGACCCTTACTTGGAATAAATCTTAACTCTTATCCTATTAACCCTTATTGGCCGAAACTTATGGAGTCCCATGGCCATGTGAAAATTCACACAATCACCATCCATCATCCTTATATCATGGCAACACATAAACATAAGTTGAAGTTAAAGACTCAACCCTAACCCTTGGGTCCTTGGGGTTGGCCGAACCATGTGAGGCCTATAGGGTGCTCCAAAAATTCCCAAAATTTATAATTAACTTCTAAACATCATTCGGGAACATTAAATAACATTATCATGATTTTTAACATATTTATTGACATTTAAATCATGGTGGCCGAAACCCATAAACATAGGGACCTTGGTTTTGTCCCTTTCATGTTGGACGAAACCCTAGAGTGTCCTAGGGTACTCCATAAATTCCCAAAAATTTCACTTAACTTATAAACATCATAAGGGAACATAAAATAACATTATCATGATTTTTAACATATTTCTAGACATTTAAAACATGGTGGCCGAAACCCTTGAACTTAAGGTTCTGGGTTTTGCTTCTTTCATGTTGGCCGAGACCCTAGGGTGTCCTAGGGTACTCCAAAAATCCCCAAAAATTACACTTAACTTCTAAAAATCATAAGGGACATCAAATAACATTATCATGATTTTTAACATATTTCTAGACATTTAAAACATGGTGTCCGAAACCCTTGAACTTAAGGTTCTGGGTTTTGCTTCTTTCATGTTGGCCGAGACCCTAGGGTGTCCTAGCTACTCCAAAAATCCCTAAAAATTTCAGTTAACTTATAAACGTCATAAGGGAACATCAAATAATATTATCATGATTTTTAACATATTTTTAGACATTTAAAACATGGTGGCCGAAACCCTTGAACTTAAGGTTCTGGGTTTTGCTTCTTTCATGTTGGCCGAGACCCTAGGGTGTCCTAGGTTACTCCAAAAATCCCTAAAAATTGCAGTTAACTTATAAACATCATAAGGGAACATCAAATAATATTATCATGATATTTAGCATAATTTTGGACCTTTAAAACATGCTGTCTGAAACCTTTGAACATAGGAACCTTGATTTTTGTTTCCCTTCAACATTAAATCCGAAACTCACCCATATATCAAGCCAAAAATCATGGAAAACATTGGTAACTATTATAACACAGGTGAGGGAGTCTTACTTTAGATTTCTTGATTTTTAGACCTTGGATGGAAAGAAGAAAGAAGACTTGACCACACCTAGCCCTTAGAACCTTGAGAAGACCTTAGATCTTGGAGAAGGAGAGCTTTTGTGGAGTTTTCTCAAGGGAGAATTCCTCCTTGTGTGCTCGGCAAGAATGGAGAAGGAAGAGAGGAGCAAATGAAATTGATGGCATGAAGAATGAAACTCCCAAACCCCCTTATTAATCAACCATTAAGGTGGTGAATGAAGAGTTTTCCATGGCCCTTCATTTTCTTCTACCATTTAACCAACATTCACTTCCTTTCCTCACAAGAATTCCTTGCTAGGTGAGTTGGTTAAAGCATTCATTGATGTACAAGAGGTTCAATGTTCAATCCTTGGCCCATCGACCTTTATTTTTATTTTATTTAATCCTTTTTCTTATTTTCGAAAATTTCCCTTTTATTTCGAAAATTCTCCAAAAATCACCCATAATTATGCCAATATTCCTAAATAAAATTCTTTTATATTTATTTTATTTTTACCTAATTAATACCTATTTTTGGAGCCCATTTAAAGCTCATTTGTGCTTAGTTTTCTCAATTTAAATGAGAAAACATGGATTTCTAGGCACAATTTTACATAATTATTTCTGGGCCCCTCGGAAAATTATCTAGTCATGCTCAATATTTTCAGAAAATATTAAGAGAATTTTCCGGGTCGTTACAGCAACCCTAGGCGGTGCGCCGGCCATAGGGGAGGAGAGAGGGCGCCGGCCCTAGAGTGAGAAAGAGGGCGTCGGCCCTAGAGAGAGAGAGAGAGGGAGAATAAGAGAGAGAGAGAGCTTGCTACTTTATCTCTTAATTGATTGGAATTCAAGCCTTGCCTTGGTTCCTTTATATAGTAGCCTCTCCATTGCCAAGTCTCTCTTTTAACGAAATAAATTTTCATAAGAAATTTGTCCTATAAATTTTCTTATAAATTATTCCGTTATACCAAGTTTTATTATAACTAACTTTATAATAAAACAAACACATCTCCTCTTTTATTATAGAATAAATTTTCACAAAATTTATTATATAAATTTTCTTATCAAGGAAAAATCAATTCATAATTGATTTTATAAAATAAAATAAACCAATCCATGGTTCATTTTAATTTCCATAAAAATAATAAATTTATTATATAAATTTTTCTTATCAAGGAAAAATTAATTCATAATTGATTTTATAAAATAAAATAAATCAATCCATGGTTCATTTTAATTTCCATAAAAAGAATAAATTTAATATATAAATTTTTCTTATCATGGAAAAATCAATTCATAATTGATTTTATAAAATAAAATAAACCAATCCAAGGTTTATTTTAATTTCCTTAAAAATAAATCTCTTTATATAAATTTCTTTTTATAAATTTATTTATCCATAATCTTATAAAACAAATCGCGCTTGATTTATTTTATAATTTAAACCAAATAAATTGGTTTCTCTCCTTTACTGTGGCCGGCCAAACCAAAGAGGGTGGGCACCCTCTTTGGCCAGCCACACCAAGCCAAACCCTTGTGAATTAGACTCATTTAATTCGTCCAATAAGGCTTCAAAAGACTTAGCCATTTTAACCTTCCGGTGCGCCTCTGATAAATTCAGATTCGACTTATTTCTCTTGATCGGAAAATCTAATTTTCAACTCATTAATCGAAAGATCAACGGTTGACCTCAGAAATAATTCTGAAACCCTTCAGCAGCTCTAATGAATCGTGCCTCATTCCCTTCACCATCTTATACCCACTTGGTTCAGGACACGGTCTATGTGTGTCAGTCCCCACAAGGCTGACTACGTCACACCTAGCCCAAGTATTGTAACGACCCTGAAAATTCTCTTAATATTTTCTTAAAATATTGAGCATGTCTAGATAATTTTCCGAGGGGCCTAGAAATATTTATATAAAATTTGGCCTAGAAATCCATATTTTCCAATTTAAATTGAGAAATTAAGTACTAATGGGCCTTATATGGGCTTTTTAGTACCATAATTATTGGAGAATTTTAGGTAGAAATTTATATAAATATAAAGGGGTTTTAATGAGAAATATGAACATAATTATGGGGGAAATTTTAGGGGATTTTCGGAATTTTGGAAAAAAATAATAGAAAATAAAAAGGGAAAATAAAATAAAAATAAGGTGCATGGGCCAAGGATTGAACCTTGGACCTCTTGTACAACCATGTAGGCTCTAACCAACTCATCTAGCAAGGGAATGTTATGAGGAAATGATGTGGATATTTGTTAAGGCTTAGAAGAAGATGAAGGGTCATGGAGAGACTCTTCATTTACCTCCTTAATGAGTGATAAAGAGGGGGGTTTGGGAGTTTCTTTCTTCCATCCATCAATTGCATTTGCTCCCCTCCTCCCTCCTCATTCTAGCCGAAACCCCAAGGAGGAGTTCTCCCTTGGAAAAACTTCCACCAAGGCTTCATCTCCAAGATCTAAGGTCTTCACAAGGGTACAAGGGCTAAGGGTGGTCAAGAGGCAACAAGATTTCCATCCTTCTCTCAAATTCTAAGGGTATAACCAAGATCAACCAAGGTAAGACTCCCTCACCTCTGGTATAATGGTTTTCTTCAAGATTTACATGATATGAAAGTTTTGTAAGTAATGTTTATGTTGGAAAAACCAAAGGAAACCCATGAACCTAACCTTATAGGTTTCGGCCCCATGGGTTCTTGGTCTATAATGATGATAAAAATCTAAATCATGTTGTCTAATGTACTCTCATGATGTTTAGAGATTAAATACAATTTTTGAGAATTTTTGGGGTACCTTAGAGACCCTATAAATTTCGGCCAACTTCAAGGACCCAAAGGTTAGGGTTGGGTTTTAAACTTCAAGTATATGTTTTATGTGTTATCATGATATAAGGGAGATGGAGGGTGATTATGTGAATTTTCACATGGCCTAGAGACTCTATAAGTTTCGGCCAAGATGGGTTAATGGGGTAAAAGTTAGGATTTATTTCAAGTAAGGGCCCCAATGGATCTATGGTAAGATGTGATTAGTGTTTTATGATGGATTGGGGATTTTAATGGAATTTTTCCATACCCCCATGGCCTTATAAGTTTCGGCCAGCCCTAGGAAAGTGGCCTAAAGGTTAGGGTTAACCCTAATCATGAGCCCCAATGACTTCCTATGGTCTTATAAATGATGTATGGTTGTTCCTTTACCTTATGCTATATTAAATGTTTATGGAATTGATGGAACTCCAACTTAGAAGTTTCGGCCAAGCCTTGTATCTAGGGTTTGGGGTGGAGTTAGAGTTCAAAGAATGATGGTTCATGTTTACCATAAAGTATTTATATGTATAGGATCAAGCATGTGGTAGAAATCATGTTAACCATAACCCTAATGTTTAAGCACCATGTTTTATGTTTTATGTTTTATGTTTTATGTTTATGATTGGATGCCATGCTTAATAGGGTTTATTATGAATGTCTCACATCATTATGCCATGTATTTGAATGGTAGGTAGAATGTTATGAAAATCCTACCTATGTATGCTTAAGATAGATATCATGCTTAGGCAAGAAATGCAATGTTTACCTTATGTATCATGATTATACAAGCTCTATGTAGTAGGATAAAATATCTATGAAAACATGTCATGTTCAATGCAATGCGTACCTTCAATGTTATGATCATGCAAGTACTAGGAATAGGAATGATGTGTAGGTATGCATGCCATGTTTATGTAGGAAGATGAATGCCATGTTTATGTAGGAAGATGAATGCCATGTTTATGTAGGAAGATGAATGCCATGGTTTTCATGAATGATGATGTATGCCATGTTATGAATTAAAGATGATGCTTATGTCTTTAAGGCATAAATATGATAAACGGCACGGTCGATGGTCGACGGTACGACGGTCGTGAGGACCAATAAATGGGCCGGTAGATGGGCCGAGCCATAACAAGTTATGCTATGTTAAAGATGCCATGAATGTCTTATGAATGTTGAAGCATGTAAAGTATTTTACTTTTTGAATGAGCTTGTACCAGATCGAAGTATGGGTCCAAGGGATGGGCACCTTAAGAACGCCCCGGTTCTGGACTACCGACTATGCTGTCCACGGTTCTGGCACTACCGGAGCTGTGCAATAGGGATGGGCTCCTTAAGAACGCCTCAGTTCAGGGACTACCGACTATGCTATCCTTACCCTAGTAGGTCGGGGCTCGCTACCTCAGACTTGATAGGGATGCGCGCTTATGATGTATGTATGTGGTACAAGTCGGGGACCCCAATGATGATATGATGATTATGTTTAAGCATTTAAAAGTATGTTTTTAAAAGTTAAGCATCCTTATGTATATGCATTCCACTCATGCATTCATTCATGTTATGCATTATGCTATGTTGATGAGATTTTATGCTTACACTTCATGTTAAGAAATATGCATGAGAATAAATGATCTATGCCATGATTATGTTATGAAGATGTTCATATGGTATGATAGGAAGTATGATTATGTTTAGGCCATACAGGTTGTTTCACACCTTATGGACATGTTTATACCATGTATTATGCCATGTCAAGAATGTTTAGGATGTTATGTTTATACCATGAATTATGCCATGAATGTTTAGGATGTTATGTTTATACCATGAATTATGCCATGTAGTATGCCATGTAGTATGCCATGTTTACCATGAATTATGCCATGCTAGGAACGTTGATTATGTTTATGCTTATGTCATATAGTATGCAATGTTTAGAATGTTATTATGTTATGTTCATGCCACGTATTATGCTATGCTTAGAATGTTTACTATGTTTACGATTATGTCATGTCTTATGCCATGCTAGGAATGTTCACTTATGATTATGTGCATGCCATGCTATGTATATGATAAGTGATTCAAGATGTTATGTTCTAAGTAGAGCACCAAGTATGTTAATGTTTCATGTGCTCATTATGAGATGATGAATGGTTTTTGTCAGTAGGAAAGAGTCTTACTAAGCCTGTGTGCTTATAGTCTTATTTCCTTATACCGCAGATCATTCAAGGGGACAATGATGGAAGCAGCAGGAGGGCAAGAATGCATGTGTGTAGTAGTGACTTGGCCCAGGAAACCCTATGTTTACCATTTATGTTAGAACTTTACCTTGCTTACTTATATGCTTGAATAATGACCTATGGAACCTTATGATATGAGGTTATGTATGACATGATATGATGCCTAAGTTCAAAGTGAACCTTATAATATGAAGTTACGTATGACATAATATGATGCTTAAGTTCAAAGTTAATATGCTAAGGTTCCTATGTCATTAAGTTAAGAATGTTGTAGGGCATGTATAAGTTAAAGTTATTCCGCTTCCTTATGATGCCTACATGCCTTAAGTATATTAACGTAACGCCGCTTAGGAAAAAAAAAGCGGGCGTTACAGGTTGGTATCAGAGCAGTTACCATCTCACTACACACACATCAAGCCCTCATCCTGCCGCTTCCAAGTAAGTACCTCTTTACATATCATATAGTAGTAAGATGTTTCATGATATTAAGATATGCAAGTATGAACGATAGTATGATGGAAAAAGTACTTTAGGATATGTAATGATGAATGATATTTTATCTTCTTTTAGGAATTAAATATTTAGAATTTAAGGGTAGGAAAAGTAGCTATATATTTTTAATCACTGGGGTAGGAGAAACCGATTTGCGGGTGTTTTTCTCTGTATATATTTGTGAATTGAAAATGAAATGGTTTTGGTACTAGCTTGGGCAGGTTTAGTACTAACTATGTCATTTTTCTCAATTCCAGATGTTGCATGAGAACTACACTGAGAGGTGCCTCGAGCTGATGAAGCGGATTGAGGAAGTTGAGTATAGCCCGACCCTCGGAATTCAAGGCAATATGGGGGTTTTTGGATCGGTTGTTCAGGAAACTTGAGCAGGAAGGGTTTCCAGTCATAGATGATCATACGATCGGAGCTCTGCTTCGCTCATTGCCCAATCGGGCGAGAGATGTTGCTCATCAGATCTGGAGGCAGCACGGATGTCGACTCTCATACACGGAATTGTGTAAGCAACTTCTTCGCAAGGAGTTCCCGGAAGACCTGGGGGACTCGGAGGAGGATCATGAGATGTTTGAGGAGGACCCGGAGATGTACGAAGAGGATCCTGAGCCGTTTGAGGAGGATCCTGAGAGGTACAAAGAGGATTCAGAGCCGTCCGAAGAGGATCCTGAGATATACGAGGAAGATCTCGAGCCCTTCGAGGAGGTTCCCGAAATGCACGAGATATTGGAGGAAGACCCGATGAGCGAGGACGATCTCGAGGTGTTTGTAGAAGACCCCGAGATGCACGAGATGTTTGAGGAAGACCCCGGGATGTTTGGGGAAGACCCTGAGGTGGTTGAGGAGGTTCCTGAGATAGAGGAAGAAGATCCGATGGAGACGATAGAAGATCCTGAGGCAGGCCAGGGAGAGATGAACGAAGGAGTGGCAGTGACTGCTATGATGTTCTTTGTTATCGATGTGATGGCGGGGCGTCTAGCTCACTGAGTGAGGATAGTTTTGTGTATGGTCTTATAAGACTTGATAAATAAATTTTTAGTGATATAATAAAAAAGATTTGATCTACCCTATAGTCACCATACGACGAATATGGGCTAATGTTTTGGAAGCATAAGGTGAGTCGGTTTACCCCGAATCACAATAAGTATATGATTATGAGTATGATATATGCATGCAAGTATATCATGGAGTTAACCATGACAATATCATCCATGCTGGTTGAGAGCATAGTGGAAAAACAAAAGGGTGATTCCGGTCTCCAAAAAATAATAGAGGAGATCCGAGAAGGAAAGGGCGAGGGTTTTCATATCGCCAAAGGGGGGGTATTATACCTTAGGGATCGTCTATGTATCCCTAATGATTCGGAGCTTTGAAGGAAAATACTGATGGAAGCTTACGAAACCCCTTATTCGATGCATCCGGGATCCACCAAGATGTGTCAGGATCTGAAGGAGAGGTTCTGGTGGTCCTGTATGAAGAGGGATGTGGCTCAGTATGTTAGTACTTGCATGACTTGCCAGCAAGTGAAAGCAGAACATCAGCGACCCGGGGGAGTTCTACAGCCACTCACGATTCCAGAGTGGAAATGGGAAGACATCTCTATGGATTTCATTTCAGGGCTTCCCAGGACTACGAATGGGTATGATGCAATATGGGTAATTGTGGACAGGCTGACAAAGTCTGCTCACTTCTTGGCGATCATGATGACTTATTCGATTGAGCAACTAGCTCAATTATATGTTAAGGAAATAATTAGGCTTCATGGAGTTCCCAAGACCATCATCTCAGATAGGGATGGTCGCTTTACTTCGCATTTTTGGGAATGCGTTTAGAAGTCTCTCGGCACTAAATTGCGATTTAGCACCGCCTTTCACCCTCAGACTGACGGGCAAACTGAACGGGTGAATCAAATATTAGAAGATATGTTGAGAGCTTGTGCCCTGGATTTCAAGGGAAGTTGGTGTCGATATCTATGCTTGGTGGAATTCGCTTACAATAATAGTTACCAAGCTACTATCGAAATGGCACCTTATGAAGCCTTGTATGGGAGGAGATGTAGGTCTCTGATTTGTTGGTATGAGGGTGGTGAAAAGAAGGAAATGGGGCTCACAACGGATGTTATCGACAGCGCCACCCGAGCTATACAGAATATTCGACAACGGATAGAAACTGCTTAGAGCCGGCAGAAGAGTTATGCCGATGTCCGGCGTAGACCACTGGAATTTAATGTTGGAGATTGGGTATTTCTCAAAGTGGCTCCTATGAAGGGGGTGACCAGATTTGGGAGGAAAGGAAAACTATGTCCGCGCTATGTGGGGCCGTACCTGATTCTGAAAAGAGTCGGTAAGGTGGCATATGAGTTAGAGCTGCATCCAGAGATGTCAGCTATCCATAACGTATTCCATGTGTCTCTGCTGAAAAAGTGTATCCCAAATATGGACCAAGTGATCGAGCCATAGACCGTGCAAGTGCAGGAGGACCTAAGCTATGAGAGCAGACCCATCCAGATTTTGGATAGGGAAGTCAAGAAGCTGAGGAGTAAGGAAGTACCCTTAGTCAAGGTCCTATGGCAAAGTCAACGGTTCGAAGAAGCTACCTGGGAGCGCGAGGATGAGATGAGGCGCAAGTACCCGGAGTTATTCTAAGTTCGAGGACGAACTTTCACGAGGTATGGGGGATTGTAACGACCCGAAAAATTCTCTTAATATTTTCTAAAAATATTGAGCATGTCTAGATAATTTTCCGAGGGGCCTAGAAATATTTATATAAAATTTGGCCTAGAAATCCATATTTTCTAATTTAAATTGAGAAATTAAGTACTAATGGGCCTTATATGGGCTTTTTAGTACCATAATTATTGGAGGATTTTAGATAGAAATTTATATAAACATATAGGGATTTTAATGAGAAATATGAACATAATTATGGGGGAATTTTTAGGGGATTTTCGGAATTTTGGAAAAAAAAATAATAGAAAATAAAAAGGGAAAATAAAATAAAAATAAGATACATGGGCCAAGGATTGAACCTTGGACCTCTTGTACAACCATGTAGGCTCTAACCAACTCATCTAGCAAGGGAATGTTATGAGGAAATGAAGTGGATATTTGTTAAGGCTTAGAAGAAGATGAAGGGTCATGGAGAGACTCTTCATTTACCTCCTTAATGAGTGATAAAGAGGAGGGTTTGGGAGTTTCTTTATTCCTTCCATCAATTGCATTTGCTCTCCTCCTCCCTCCTCATTCTAGCTGAAACCCCAAGGAGGAGTCCTCCCTTGGAAAAACTTCCACCAAGGCTTCATCTCCAAGATCTAAGGTCTTCACAAGGGTACAAGGGCTAACGGTGGTCAAGAGGCAACAAGATTTCCTTCCTTCCCTCAAATTCTAAGGGTATAACCAAGATTAACCAAGGTAAGACTCCCTCACCTGTGGTATAATGGTTTTCCTCATGATTTACATGATATGAATGTTTTGTAAGTAATGTTTATGTTGGAAAAACCAAAGGAAACCCATGAACCTAACCTTATAGGTTTCGGCCCCATGGGTTCTTGGTCTATAATGATGATAAAAATCTAAATCATATTGTCTAATGTACTCTCATGATGTTTAGAGATTAAATACAATTTTTGAGAATTTTTGGGGTACCCTAGAGACCCTATAAGTTTCGGCCAACTTCAAGGACCCAAAGGTTAGGGTTGGGTTTTAAACTTCAAGTATATGTTTTATGTGTTATCATGATATAAGGGAGATGGAGGGTGATTATGTGAATTTTCACATGGCCTAGAGACTCTATAAGTTTCGGCCAAGATGGGTTAATGGGGTAAAAGTTAGGATTTATTTCAAGTAAGGGCCCCAATGGCCCTATGGTAAGATGTGATAAGTGTTTTATGATGGATTGGGGATTTTAATGGAATTTTTCAATACCCCCATGGCCTTATAAGTTTCGACCAGCCCTAGGAATGTGGCCTAAAGGTTAGGGTTAACCCTAATCATGAGCCCCAATGACTTCCTATTGTCTTATAAATGATGTATGGTTGTTCCTTTACCTTATGCTATATTACATGTGTATGGAATTGATGGAACTCCACCTTAGATGTTTCGGCCAAGTCTTGTATCTAGGGTTTGGGGTGGAGTTAGAGTTCAAAGAATGATGGTTCATATTTACCATAAAGTATTTATATGTATAGGATCAAGCATGTGGAAGAAATCATGTTAACCATAACCCTAATGTTTAAGCACCATGTTTTATGTTTTATGTTTATGATTGGATGTCATGCTTAATAGGGTTTATTATGAATGTCTCACATCTTTATGCCATGTATTTGAATGGTAGGTAGAATGTTATGGAAATCCTACCTATGTATGCTTAAGATAGATATCATGCTTAGGCAAGAAATGCAATGTTTACCTTATGTATCATGATTATACAAGCTCTATGTAGTAGGATAAAATATCTATGAAAACATGTCATGTTCAATGCAATGCGTACCTTCAATGTTATGATCATGCAAGTACTAGGAATAGGAATGATGTGTAGGTATGCATGCCATGTTTATGTAGGAAGATGAATGCCATGTTTATGTAGGAAGATGAATGCCATGGTTTTTATGAATGATGATGTATGCCATGTTATGAATTAAAGATGATGCTTATGTCTTTAAGGCATAAATATGATAAACGGCACGGGTCGACGGTACGACGGTCGTGAGGACCTGTAAATGGGCAGGTAGACGGGCCGAGCCGTAACAAGTTATGCTATGTTAAAGATGCCATGAATGTCTTATGAATGATGAAGCATCTAAAGTATTTTACTTTATGAATGAGCTTGTACCGGAACGATGTATGGTCCAAGGGATGGGCACCTTGAGAACGCCCCGGTTCTGGACTACCGACAATGCTGTCCACGGTTCTGGCACTACCGGAGCTGTGCAACAGGGATGGGCTCCTTAAGAACGCCTCGGTTCGGGTACTACCGACAATGCTGTCCTTACCCTAGTAGGTCGGGGCTCGCTACCTCAGACTTGCTAGGGATGCGCGCTTATGATGTATGTATGAGGTACAAGCCGGGGACCCCAATGATGATATGATGATTATGTTTAAGCATTTAAAAGTATGTTTTTAAAAGTTAAGCATCCTTATGTATATGCATTCCACTCATGCATTCATTCATGTTATGCATTATGCTATGTTGATGAGATTTTATGCTTACACTTCATGTTAAGAAATATGTATGAGAATAAATGATCTATGCCATGATTATGTTAAGAAGATGTTCATATGCTATGATAGGAAGTATGATTATGTTTAGGCCATACAGGTTGTTTCACACCTTATGGACATGATTATACCATGTCAAGAATGTTTAAGATGTTATGTTTATACCATGAATTATGCCATGAATGTTTAGGATGTTATGTTTATACCATGAATTATGCCATGTAGTATGCCATGTTTACCATGAATTATGCCATGCTAGGAACGTTGATTATGTTTATGCTTATGTCATATAGTATGCCATGTTTAGAATGTTATTATGTTATGTTCATGCCACGTATTATGCCATGCTTAGAATGTTTACTATGTTTACGATTATGTCATGTCTTATGCCATGCTAGGAATGTTCACTTATGTTTATGTGCATGTCATGCTATGTATATGATAAGTGATTCAAGATGTTATGTTCTAAGTAGAGCACCAAGTATGTTAATGTTTCATGTGCTCATTATGAGATGATGAATGATTTTTGTGAGTAGGAAAGAGTCTTACTAAGCCTGTGTGCTTATAGTCTTATTTCCTTATACCGCAGATCATTCAATGGGGCAATGATGGAAGCAGCAGGAGGGCAAGAATGCATGTGTGTAGTAGTGACTTGGCCCAGGAAACCCTATGTTTACCATTTATGTTAGAACTTTACCTTGCTTACTTATATGCTTGAATAATGACCTATGGAACCTTATGATATGAGGTTATGTATGACATGATATGATGCCTAAGTTCAAAGTGAACCTTATAATATGAGGTTACGTATGACATAATATGATGCTTAAGTTCAAAGTTAATATTCTAAGGTTCCTATGTCATTAAGTTAAGAATGTTGTAGGGCATGTATAAGTTAAAGTTATTCCGCTGCCTTATGATGTCTACATGCCTTAAGTATGTTAACGTAACGCCGCTTAGGAAAAAAAAAGCGGGCGTTACAGGTTGGTATCAGAGCAGTTACCATCTCACTACACACACATCAAGCCCTCATCCTGCCGCTTCTAAGTAAGTTCCTCTTTACATATCATATATTAGTAAGATGTTTCATGATATTAAGATATGCAAGTATGAACGATAGTATGATGGAAAAAGTACTTTAGGATATGTAATGACGAATGATATTTTATCTTCTTTTAGGAATTAAATATTTAGAATTTAAGGGTAGGAAAAGTAGCTATATATTTTTAATCACTGGGGTAGGAGAAACCGATTTGCGGGTGTTTTTCTCTGTATATATTTGTGAATTGAAAAAGAAATGGTTTTGGTACTGGCTTGGGCAGGTTTAGTACTAACTATGTCATTTTCTCCAATTCCAGATGTTGCATGAGAACTACACTGAGAGGTGCCGCGAGCTGATGAAGCGGATAGAGGAAGTTGAGTATAGCCCGACCCTCGGAATTCAAGGCAATATGGGGTTTTTGGATCGGCTGTTCTGGAAACTTGAGCAGGAAGGTTTCCAGTCATAGATGATCATACGATCGGAGCTCTGCTTCGCTCATTGCCCAATCGGGCGAGAGAGGTTGCACATCAGATCTGGGGGCAGCACGGATGTCGACTCTCATACACGGAATTGTGTAAGCAACTTCTTCGCTAGGAGTTCCCGGAAGACCTGGGGGACTCGGAGGAGGATCATGAGATGTTTGAGGAGGACCCGGAGATGTACGAAGAGGATCCCGAGTCGTTTGAGGAGGATCCCGAGAGGTACGAACAGGATTCCGAGCCGTCCGAAGAGGATCCTGAGATATACGAGGAAGATCCCGAGCCCTTCGAGGAGGATCCCGAAATGCTCGAGATATTGGAGGAAGACCCGATGAGCGAGGACGATCTCGAGGTGTTTGAAGAAGACCCCGAGTTGCTCGAGATGTTTGAGGAAGACCCCGGGATGTTTGGGGAAGACCTTGAGGTGGTTGAGGAGGTTCCTGAGATAGAGGAAGAAGATCCGATGGAGACGATAGAAGATCCTGAGGCAGGCCAGGGAGAGATGAACGAAGGAGTGGCAGTGACTGCTATGATGTTCTTTGTTATCGGTGTGATGGCGGGGCGTCTAGCTCACTGAGTGAGGATAGTTTTGTGTATGGAATTATAAGACTTGATAAATAAAATTTTAGTGATATAATAAATAAGATTTGATCTACCCTATAGTCACCATACGACGAATATGGGCTAATGTTTTGGAAGCATAAGGTGAGTCGGTTTACCCCGAATCGCAATAAGTATATGATTATGAGTATGATATATGCATGCAAGTATATCATGGAGTTAACCATGACAATATCATCCATGCTGGTTGAGAACATAGTGGAAAAACAAAGGGTGATTCCGGTCTCCAAAAATAAAAGAGGAGATCCGAGAAGGAAAGGGCGAGGGTTTTCATATCGCCAAAGGGGGGGGTATTATACCATAGGGATCGTCTATGTATCCCTAATGATTCGGAGCTTCGAAGGAAAATACTGATGGAAGCTTACAAAACCCCTTATTCGATGCATCCGGGATCCACCAAGATGTATCAGGATCTGAAGGAGAGGTTCTGGTGGTCGGGTATGAAGAGGGATGTGGCTCAGTATGTTAGTACTTGCATGACTTGCCAGCAAGTGAAAGCAGAACATCAGCGACCCGGGGGAGTTCTGCAGCCACTCACGATTCCGGAGTGGAAATGGGAAGACATCTCTATGGATTTCATTTCAGGGCTTCCCAGGACTACGAATGGGTATGATACAATATGGGTAATTGTGGGCAGGCTGACAAAGTCTGCTCACTTCTTGGCGATCAAGATGACTTATTCGATCGAGCAACTAGCTCAATTATATGTTAAGGAAATAATTAGGCTTCATGGAGTTCCCAAGACCATCATCTCAGATAGGGATGGTCGCTTTACTTCGCATTTTTGGGAATGCGTTTAGAAGTCTCTCGGCACTAAATTACAATTTAGCACCGCCTTTCACCCTCAGACTGACGGGCAAACTGAACGGGTGAATCAAATATTAGAAGATATGTTGAGAGCTTGTGCCCTGGATTTCAAGGGAAGTTGGTGTCGATATCTATGCTTGGCGGAATTCGCTTACAATAATAGTTACCAAGCTACTATCGGAATGACACCTTATAAAGCCTTGTATGGGAGGAGATGTAGGTCTCCGATTTGTTGGTACGAGGGTGGTGAAACGAAGGAAATGAGGCTCACAACGGATGTTATCGACAGCGCCACCCGAGCTATACAGAATATTCGACAACGGATAGAAACTGCTCAGAGCCGGCAGAAGAGTTATGCCGATGTCCGGCGTAGACCACTGGAATTTAATGTTGGAGATTGGGTATTTCTCAAAGTGGCTCCTATGAAGGGGGTGACCAGATTGGGAGGAAAGGAAAACTAAGTCCGCGCTATGTGGGGTCGTACCTGATTCTGAAAAGAGTCGGTAAGGTGGCATATGAGTTAGAGCTGCCTCCAGAGATGTCAGCTATCCATAACGTATTCCATGTGTCTCTGCTGAAAAAGTGTATCCCAAATATGGACCAAGTGATCGAGCCACAGACCGTGCAAGTGCAGGAGGACCTAAGCTATGAGAGCATACCCATCCAGATTTTGGATAGGGAAGTCAAGAAGCTGAGGAGTAAGGAAGTACCCTTAGTCAAGGTCCTATAGCAAAGTCAACGGTTCGAAGAAGCTACCTGGGAGCGCGAGGACGAGATGAGGCGGCAAGTACCCGGAGTTATTCTAAGTTCGAGGACGAACTTTCACGAGTATGGGGGATTGTAACGACCCGAAAAATTCTCTTAATATTTTCTTAAATATTGAGCATGTCTAGATAATTTTCCGAGGGGCCTAGAAATATTTATATAATATTTGGCCTAGAAATCCATATTTTCTCATTTAAATTGAGAAATTAAGTACTAATGGGCCTTACATGGGCTTTTTAGTACCATAATTATTGGAGAATTTTAGGTAGAAATTTATATAAATATAAAGGGGTTTTAATGAGAAATATGAACATAATTATGGGGGAATTTTTAGGGGATTTTCAGAATTTGGAAAAAATAATAGAAAATAAAAAGGGAAAATAAAATAAAAATAAGTTGCATGGGCCAAGGATTGAACCTTGGACCTCTTGTACAACCATGTAGGCTCTAACCAACTCATCTAGCAAGGGAATGTTATGAGGAAATGAAGTGGATATTAGTTAAGGCTTAGAAGAAGATGAAGGGTCATGGAGAGACTCTTCATTTACCTCCTTAAGAGTGATAAAGAGCGGGGTTGGGAGTTTCTTTCTTCCTTCCATCAATTGCATTTGCTCCCCTCCTCCCTCCTCATTTTAGCTGAAACCCCAAGGAGGAGTTCTCCCTTGGAAAAACTTCCACCAAGGCTTCATCTCCAAGATCTAAGGTCTTTACAAGGGTACAAGGCTAACGGTGGTCAAGAGGCAACAAGATTTCCATCCTTCTCTCAAATTCTATGGGTATAACCAAGATTAACCAAGGTAAGACTCCCTCACCTGTGGTATAATGGTTTTCTTCAAGATTTACATGATATGAAAGTTTTGTATGTATGTTTATGTTGGAAAAACCAAAGGAAACCCATGAACCTAACCTTATAGGTTTCGGCCCNGGTTTGGGGTGGAGTTAGAGTTCAAAGAATGATGGTTCATATTTACCATAAAGTATTTATATGTATAGGATCAAGCATGTGGAAGAAATCATGTTAACCATAACCCTAATGTTTAAGCACCATGTTTTATGTTTTATGTTTATGATTGGATGTCATGCTTAATAGGGTTTATTATGAATGTCTCACATCTTTATGCCATGTATTTGAATGGTAGGTAGAATGTTATGGAAATCCTACCTATGTATGCTTAAGATAGATATCATGCTTAGGCAAGAAATGCAATGTTTACCTTATGTATCATGATTATACAAGCTCTATGTAGTAGGATAAAATATCTATGAAAACATGTCATGTTCAATGCAATGTGTACCTTCAATGTTATGATCATGCAGGTACTAGGAATAGGAATGATGTGTAGGTATGCATGCCATGTTTATGTAGGAAGATGAATGCCATGTTTATGTAGGAAGATGAATGCCATGGTTTTCATGAATGATGATGTATGCCATGTTATGAATTAAAGATGATGCTTATGTCTTTAAGGCATAAATATGATAAACGGCACGGTCGACGGTACGACGGTCGTGAGGACCTGTAAATGGGCAGGTAGACGGGCCGAGCCGTAACAAGTTATGCTATGTTAAAGATGCCATGAATGTCTTATGAATGATGAAGCATCTAAAGTATTTTACTTTATGAATGAGCTTGTACCGGAACGATGTATGAGTCCAAGGGATGGGCACCTTGAGAACGCCCCGGTTCTGGACTACCGACAATGCTGTCCACGGTTCTGGCACTACCGGAGCTGTGCAACAGGGATGGGCTCCTTAAGAACGCCTCGGTTCGGGTACTACCGACAATGCTGTCCTTACCCTAGTAGGTCGGGGCTCGCTACCTCAGACTTGCTAGGGATGCGCGCTTATGATGTATGTATGAGGTACAAGCCGGGGACCCCAATGATGATATGATGATTATGTTTAAGCATTTAAAAGTATGTTTTTAAAAGTTAAGCATCCTTATGTATATGCATTCCACTCATGCATTCATTCATGTTATGCATTATGCTATGTTGATGAGATTTTATGCTTACACTTCATGTTAAGAAATATGTATGAGAATAAATGATCTATGCCATGATTATGTTAAGAAGATGTTCATATGCTATGATAGGAAGTATGATTATGTTTAGGCCATACAGGTTGTTTCACACCTTATGGACATGATTATACCATGTCAAGAATGTTTAAGATGTTATGTTTATACCATGAATTATGCCATGAATGTTTAGGATGTTATGTTTATACCATGAATTATGTCATGTAGTATGCCATGTTTACCATGAATTATGCCATGCTAGGAACATTGATTATGTTTATGCTTATGTCATATAGTATGCCATGTTTAGAATGTTATTATGTTATGTTCATGCCACGTATTATGCCATGCTTAGAATGTTTACTATGTTTACGATTATGTCATGTCTTATGCCATGCTAGGAATGTTCACTTATGTTTATGTGCATGTCATGCTATGTATATGATAAGTGATTCAAGATGTTATGTTCTAAGTAGAGCACCAAGTATGTTAATGTTTCATGTGCTCATTATGAGATGATGAATGATTTTTGTGAGTAGGAAAGAGTCTTACTAAGCCTGTGTGCTTATAGTCTTATTTCCTTATACCGGCAGATCATTCAATGGGGCAATGATGGGAAGCAGCAGGAGGGCAAGAATGCATGTGTGTAGTAGTGACTTGGCCAGGAAACCCTATGTTTACCATTTATGTTAGAACTTTACCTTGCTTACTTATATGCTTGAATAATGACCTATGGAACCTTATGATATGAGGTTATGTATGACATGATATGATGCCTAAGTTCAAAGTGAACCTTATAATATGAGGTTACGTATGACATAATATGATGCTTAAGTTCAAAGTTAATATTCTAAGGTTCCTATGTCATTAAGTTAAGAATGTTGTAGGGCATGTATAAGTTAAATTTATTCCGTTGCCTTATGATGTCTACATGCCTTAAGTATGTTAACGTAACGCCGCTTAGGAAAAAAAAAGCGGGCGTTACAGGTTGGTATCAGAGCAGTTACCATCTCACTACACACACATCAAGCCCTCATCCTGCCGCTTCTAAGTAAGTTCCTCTTTACATATCATATATTAGTAAGATGTTTCATGATATTAAGATATGCAAGTATGAACGATAGTATGATGGAAAAAGTACTTTAGGATATGTAATGACGAATGATATTTTATCTTCTTTTAGGAATTAAATATTTAGAATTTAAGGGTAGGAAAAGTAGCTATATATTTTTAATCACTGGGGTAGGAGAAACCGATTTGCGGGTGTTTTTCTCTGTATATATTTGTGAATTGAAAAAGAAATGGTTTTGGTACTGGCTTGGGCAGGTTTAGTACTAACTATGTCATTTTTCTCAATTCCAGATGTTGCATGAGAACTACACTGAGAGGTGCCGCGAGCTGATGAAGCGGATAGAGGAAGTTGAGTATAGCCCGACCCTCGGAATTCAAGGCAATATGGGGTTTTTGGATCGGCTGTTCTGGGAAACTTGAGCAGGAAGGTTTCCAGTCATAGATGATCATACGATCGGAGCTCTGCTTCGCTCATTGCCCAATCGGGCGAGAGAGGTTGCACATCAGATCTGGGGGCAGCACGGATGTCGACTCTCATACACGGAATTGTGTAAGCAACTTCTTCGCTAGGAGTTCCCGGAAGACCTGGGGACTCGGAGGAGGATCATGAGATGTTTGAGGAGGACCCGGAGATGTACGAAGAGGATCCCGAGTCGTTTGAGGAGGATCCCGAGAGGTACGAACAGGATTCCGAGCCGTCCGAAGAGGATCCTGAGATATACGAGGAAGATCCCGAGCCCTTCGAGGAGGATCCCGAAATGCTCGAGATATTGGAGGAAGACCCGATGAGCGAGGACGATCTCGAGGTGTTTGAAGAAGACCCCGAGTTGCTCGAGATGTTTGAGGAAGACCCCGGGATGTTTGGGGAAGACCTTGAGGTGGTTGAGGAGGTTCCTGAGATAGAGGAAGAAGATCCGATGGAGACGATAGAAGATCCTGAGGCAGGCCAGGGAGAGATGAACGAAGGAGTGGCAGTGACTGCTATGATGTTCTTTGTTATCGGTGTGATGGCGGGGCGTCTAGCTCACTGAGTGAGGATAGTTTTGTGTATGGAATTATAAGACTTGATAAATAAAATTTTAGTGATATAATAAATAAGATTTGATCTACCCTATAGTCACCATACGACGAATATGGGCTAATGTTTTGGAAGCATAAGGTGAGTCGGTTTACCCCGAATCGCAATAAGTATATGATTATGAGTATGATATATGCATGCAAGTATATCATGGAGTTAACCATGACAATATCATCCATGCTGGTTGAGAACATAGTGGAAAAACAAAAGGGTGATTCCGGTCTCCAAAAAATAAAAGAGGAGATCCGAGAAGGAAAGGGCGAGGGTTTTCATATCGCCAAAGGGGGGGGGTATTATACCATAGGGATCGTCTATGTATCCCTAATGATTCGGAGCTTCGAAGGAAAATACTGATGGAAGCTTACAAAACCCCTTATTCGATGCATCCGGGATCCACCAAGATGTATCAGGATCTGAAGGAGAGGTTCTGGTGGTCGGGTATGAAGAGGGATGTGGCTCAGTATGTTAGTACTTGCATGACTTGCCAGCAAGTGAAAGCAGAACATCAGCGACCCGGGGGAGTTCTGCAGCCACTCACGATTCCGGAGTGGAAATGGGAAGACATCTCTATGGATTTCATTTCAGGGCTTCCCAGGACTACGAATGGGTATGATACAATATGGGTAATTGTGGGCAGGCTGACAAAGTCTGCTCACTTCTTGGCGATCAAGATGACTTATTCGATCGAGCAACTAGCTCAATTATATGTTAAGGAAATAATTAGGCTTCATGGAGTTCCCAAGACCATCATCTCAGATAGGGATGGTCGCTTTACTTCGCATTTTGGGAATGCGTTTAGAAGTCTCTCGGCACTAAATTACAATTTAGCACCGCCTTTCACCCTCAGACTGACGGGCAAACTGAACGGGTGAATCAAATATTAGAAGATATGTTGAGAGCTTGTGCCCTGGATTTCAAGGGAAGTTGGTGTCGATATCTATGCTTGGCGGAATTCGCTTACAATAATAGTTACCAAGCTACTATCGGAATGACACCTTATAAAGCCTTGTATGGGAGGAGATGTAGGTCTCCGATTTGTTGGTACGAGGGTGGTGAAACGAAGGAAATGAGGCTCACAACGGATGTTATCGACAGCGCCACCCGAGCTATACAGAATATTCGACAACGGATAGAAACTGCTCAGAGCCGGCAGAAGAGTTATGCCGATGTCCGGCGTAGACCACTGGAATTTAATGTTGGAGATTGGGTATTTCTCAAAGTGGCTCCTATGAAGGGGGTGACCAGATTTGGGAGGAAAGGAAAACTAAGTCCGCGCTATGTGGGGTCGTACCTGATTCTGAAAAGAGTCGGTAAGGTGGCATATGAGTTAGAGCTGCCTCCAGAGATGTCAGCTATCCATAACGTATTCCATGTGTCTCTGCTGAAAAAGTGTATCCCAAATATGGACCAAGTGATCGAGCCACAGACCGTGCAAGTGCAGGAGGACCTAAGCTATGAGAGCATACCCATCCAGATTTTGGATAGGGAAGTCAAGAAGCTGAGGAGTAAGGAAGTACCCTTAGTCAAGGTCCTATAGCAAAGTCAACGGTTCGAAGAAGCTACCTGGGAGCGCGAGGACGAGATGAGGCGCAAGTACCCGGAGTTATTCTAAGTTCGAGGACGAACTTTCACGAGGTATGGGGGATTGTAACGACCCGAAAAATTCTCTTAATATTTTCTTAAAATATTGAGCATGTCTAGATAATTTTCCGAGGGGCCTAGAAATATTTATATAATATTTGGCCTAGAAATCCATATTTTCTCATTTAAATTGAGAAATTAAGTACTAATGGGCCTTACATGGGCTTTTTAGTACCATAATTATTGGAGAATTTTAGGTAGAAATTTATATAAATATAAAGGGGTTTTAATGAGAAATATGAACATAATTATGGGGGAATTTTTAGGGGATTTTCAGAATTTTGGAAAAAAATAATAGAAAATAAAAAGGGAAAATAAAATAAAAATAAGTTGCATGGGCCAAGGATTGAACCTTGGACCTCTTGTACAACCATGTAGGCTCTAACCAACTCATCTAGCAAGGGAATGTTATGAGGAAATGAAGTGGATATTAGTTAAGGCTTAGAAGAAGATGAAGGGTCATGGAGAGACTCTTCATTTACCTCCTTAATGAGTGATAAAGAGCGGGGTTTGGGAGTTTCTTTCTTCCTTCCATCAATTGCATTTGCTCCCCTCCTCCCTCCTCATTTTAGCTGAAACCCCAAGGAGGAGTTCTCCCTTGGAAAAACTTCCACCAAGGCTTCATCTCCAAGATCTAAGGTCTTTACAAGGGTACAAGGGCTAACGGTGGTCAAGAGGCAACAAGATTTCCATCCTTCTCTCAAATTCTATGGGTATAACCAAGATTAACCAAGGTAAGACTCCCTCACCTGTGGTATAATGGTTTTCTTCAAGATTTACATGATATGAAAGTTTTGTAAGTAATGTTTATGTTGGAAAGACCAAAGGAAGCCCATGAACCTAACCTTATAGGTTTCGGCCCCATGGGTTCTTGGTCTATAATGATGATAAAAATCTATATCATGTTGTCTAATGTACTCTCATGATGTTTAGAGATTAAATACAATTTTTGAGAATTTTTGGGGTACCTTAGAGACCCTATAAATTTCGGCCAACTTCAAGGACCCAAAGGTTAGGGTTGGGTTTTAAACTTCAAGTATATGTTTTATGTGTTATCATTATATAAGGGAGATGGAGGGTGATTATGTGAATTTTCACATGGCCTAGAGACTCTATAAGTTTCGGCCAAGATGGGTTAATGGGGTAAAAGTTAGGATTTATTTCAAGTAAGGGCCCCAATGGCCCTATGGTAAGATGTGATTATTGTTTTATGATGGATTGGGGATTTTAATGGAATTTTTCCATACCCCCATGGCCTTATAAGTTTCGGCCAGCCCTAGGAAAGTGGCCTAAAGGTTAGGGTTAACCCTAATCATGAGCCCCAATGACTTCCTATGGTCTTATAAATGATGTATGGTTGTTCCTTTACCTTATGCTATATTAAATGTTTATGGAATTGATGGAACTCCAACTTAGAAGTTTCGGCCAAGCCTTGTATCTAGGGTTTGGGGTGGAGTTAGAGTTCAAAGAATGATGGTTCATGTTTACCATAAAGTATTTATATGTATAGGATCAAGCATGTGGTAGAAATCATGTTAACCATAACCCTAATGTTTAAGCACCATGTTTTATGTTTTATGTTTTATGTTTTATGTTTATGATTGGATGCCATGCTTAATAGGGTTTATTATGAATGTCTCACATCATTATGCCATGTATTTGAATGGTAGGTAGAATGTTATGAAAATCCTACCTATGTATGCTTAAGATAGATATCATGCTTAGGCAAGAAATGCAATGTTTACCTTATGTATCATGATTATACAAGCTCTATGTAGTAGGATAAAATATCTATGAAAACATGTCATGTTCAATGCAATGCGTACCTTCAATGTTATGATCATGCAAGTACTAGGAATAGGAATGATGTGAAGGTATGCATGCCATGTTTATGTAGGAAGATGAATGCCATGTTTATGTAGGAAGATGAATGCCATGGTTTTTATGAATGATGATGTATGCAATGTTATGAATTAAAGATGATGCTTATGTCTTTAAGGCATAAATATGATAAATGGCACGGTCGATGCTCGACGGTACGACGATCGTGAGGACCGGTAAATGGGCCGGTAGACGGGCCGAGCCTTAACAAGTTATGCTATGTTAAAGATGCCATGAATGTCTTATGAATGATGAAGCATGTAAAGTATTTTACTTTATGAATGGGCTTGTACCGGACCGAAGTATGGGTCCATGGGATGGGCACCTTAAGAACGCCCCGGTTCTGGACTACCGATTATGCTGTCCACGGTTCTGGCACTACCGGAGCTGTGCAACAGGGATGGGCTCCTCAAGAACGCCTCGGTTCGGGGACTACCGACTATGCTGTCCTTACCATAGTAGGTCGGGGCTCGCTACCTCGGACTTGCTAAGGATGCGCGCTTATGATGTATGTATGTGGTAAAAGCCGGGGACCCCAATGATGATATGATGATTATGTTTAAGCATTTAAAAGTATGTTTTTAAAAGTTAAGCATCCTTATGTATATGCATTCCACTCATGCATTCATTCATGTTATGCATTATGCTACGTTGATGAGATTTTATGCTTACACTTCATGTTAAGAAATATGCATGAGAATAAATGATCTATGCCATGATTATGTTAAGAAGATGTTCATATGCTATGATAGGAAGTATGTTTATGTTTAGGCCATACAGGTTGTTTCACACCTTATGGACATGTTTATACCATGTATTATGCCTTGTCAAGAATGTTTAGGATGTTATGTTTATAGCATGAATTATGCCATGAATGTTTAGGATGTTATGTTTATACCATGAATTATGCCATGTAGTATGCCATGTTTACCATGAATTATGCCATGCTAGGAACGTTGATTATGTTTATGCTTATGTCATATAGTATGCCATGTTTAGAATGTTATTATGTTATGTTCATGCCACGTATTAAGCCATGCTTAGAATGTTTACTATGTTTACGATTATGTCATGTCTTATGCCATGCTAGGAATCTTCACTTATGTTTATGTGCATGCCATGCTATGTATATGATAAGTGATTCAAGATGTTATGTTCTAAGTAGAGCACCAAGTATGTTATTGTTTCATGTGCTCATTATGAGATGATGAATGGTTTTTGTGAGTAGGAAAGAGTCTTACTAAACCTGTGTGCTTATAGTCTTATTTCCTTATACCGCAGATCATTCAAGGGGACAATTATGGAAGCAGCAGGAGGGCAAGAATGCATGTGTGTAGTAGTGACTTGGCCCAGGAAACCCTATGTTTACCATTTATGTTAGAACTTTACCTTGCTTACTTATATGCTTGAATAATGACCTATGGAACCTTATAATATGAGGTTATGTATGACATAATATGATGCCTAGGTTCAAAGTGAACCTTATAATATGAGGTTATGTATGACTTAATATGATGCTTAAGTTCAAAGTTAATATGCTAAGGTTCCTATGTCATTAAGTTAAGAATGTTGTAGGGCATGTATAAGTTAAAGTTATTCCGCTGCCTTATGATGTCTACATGCCTTAAGTATGTTAACGTAACGCCGCATAGGAAAAAAAAACGGGCGTTACAAGTAATGTCTTTCTCGTCCAATGGATTCTAATTACTCTCATGTTTCCTAGAGATTCATACTCGAAACATGTTATGCTCTGGCCAGAGGCTTCGAGTAACAATCCAACGATAGGCCTTGGGTATTCATCTCCTCGCAAGGAGTGGTGAATCCTTTGTAGGTTGTTCAAACATCTTCGTGCACTTCGGCTTATACCCATCCATCCAGGGTCCACACCTCCTTAGAGATGCTTGCTTAAGATGTCAAAGTATAAGTCTCCATGACCAAGATGACTTGAACACCGCAAGTCAAAGGAACATCGCACTTAAGCTGCAGCAAGAACTTCATTGACATATCTATATGTGGATTACCATATGAAGTTTGACAGCCAGTCACTCCAATGAACTAGTTCCCTTAACTAGCATCCATGTTTATCTACGGACATCCCAATATCACCAGCCAGTGAGAATCAGCTGATTAGAGAATAACCCATGCTAGTCTCAACAGAATTGATAGTGTCCGTATTTATCAATTCATCGACTAGGGATAATTTCAATACTTCACAATTGCACATGTAGAGATAATCACTAGTTGTGAATTCATCACAAATTCTCTCATGCTGTGAATTGTATTGCGGACATTCAGTAAATGAGTTCAAGATCTCAATCAAAAACATGAACATGTATACTCAAATAGTGAATTTTCATTTATTAAAGTAAATGATTACAATCATAAGGCGATTGCCTTAGGACACTTCTCTCATATTACTAACAAACTCCCACTTGGCCTAATGCCAATCGCTACGGTATCCAATACCACAGGCTCTCACATGACCCTCAAACTTGCTTTGAGGCAATGCCTTAGTTAAACGATCCGCTAAATTCCTTTCAGTGGGAATTTTCTCAATTTTTATATCATTCCTACTTATAATCTCTCTGATCAGATGATAGCGGCGAAGCACGTGTTTGGATCGCTGATGAGACCTTGGTTCCTTTGCTTGTGCAATAGCTCCATTGTTGTCGCAATAAACCGTTATTGCTTCATCAATGGTTGGAACCTCACCAAGTTTTGAGACAAACTTCTTGATCCAGACTGCTTCCGTGGTAGCATCTGCTACGGTGTCTTGATTGGAACTCTTCCAACTTATTGCGCCTCCATTCAAAGTAAATACGTATCCAGACTGAGATTTGGAGACATCCTTATCTGTCTGGAAACTGACATCTGTATACCCACGTATTACCATATCTCCTTCTCCATATATTAGGAACACATCCTTAGTTCTTCTTAAGTACTTAAGGATTGTCTTGACAGCCGCCCAATAATCCATTCCTGGATCAGACTGGTATCTGCTCGTGATGCTCAGAGCATACGATACATCGGGCCTAGTACATAACATAGCATACATAATAGATCCTATCGCGGATGCATAAGGAATCTTATTTATGAAAATCCTCTCGTCTTCTGTGCGCGGACACATAGACTTTGAAAGGTTGATCCCATGCCTGATGGGAAGGTAACCATTCTTGGATTCCGACATGCTAAACCTTTTTAGCACTCGGTCTATATATGTAGACTGCGAAAGACCAAGCAACCGTTTTGATCTATCTCTATAGATTCTAATCCCAAGGATATAGGTTGCTTCTCCCAGGTCTTTCATGGAGAAAGTTTTGGACAACCAAATTTTAACTGACTGTAAGACTGATATATCGTTTCCTATAAGTAATATGTCATCAACATATAGCACTAGGAATACGACTGCACTCCCACTAACCTTCTTGTACACACAAGGTTCGTCAGGATTTTGTGAGAAATCAAACTCTTTGATTGTCTCATCAAAACGGATGTTCCAGCTCCTGGATGCTTGCTTCAGTCCATATATGGATCGCCAAAGCTTGCATATTTTGGTTTTGTCAACCGATGTGAAACCTTCAGGTTGTATCATGTATACATTCTCAAGCAGATTTCCATTAAGGAAAGCTGTTTTCACATCCATTTGCCATATCTCATAATCATAATGAGCAGCTATGGCCAGGAGCATCCGAATGGATTTAAGCATAGCTACTGGCGAATAGGTTTCGTCATAATCAATTCCTTGTTTCTGACGATATCCTTTTGCCACTAATCTAGCCTTAAAGGTAACAACATTACCTTCCATGTCGGTTTTCTTCTTGAAAACCCACATGCACCCTATGGGTTTAATCCCTTCAGGTGGGTTAACCAAGTCCCATACTTGGTTTTCGTACATGGAATCCATTTCCGACTTCATGGCTTCAAGCCATTTTGTCCCTTTCTGAACTTTTCAGAACATCTTCATAACTGATAGGTTCGTCATCGCTTATGAGTAATACGTCGTTCGATTCACTTATGAGAAATCTGTATCTTTCTGGAATATTACGTGTCCTATCAGACCTACGAAGAGGTGGTGTTGTTTTAGGTTCAACTGATAGCTCATCATTATGAGTTATTGGTTGTGGGTCTAGACTAGGTGTCTCTGTAATGTCTATTGGAGTTTCTTGAACTTCATCAAGTTCAATGTCACTCCCACTGTTTTTATGTAAAAGAAATTCTTTTTCCAGAAATACAGCATGCCTTGAAACAAACACCTTTTGTTCCAAGGGATGATAGAATTGGTAACCCTTTGTTTCCTTAGGGTATCCAATAAATAGACATTTATCAGACTTAGCATCCAATTTGTCTGATACAGTCCGCTTCACATAAGCAGGACAACCCCATATCTTAAGGTGAGTTAAGTGAGGTTTCTTACTATTCCATGTCTCATATGGAGTAGTAGAGACTACCATGGTTCGGACTCTGTTTAGCAAGTAAACAGCTGTCTTAAGTGCATAGCCCCAAAAGGATTTTGGAAGAGTTGCATGATTCATCATAGATCTAACCATGTCCATCAAGGTTCGATTGCGCCTCTCAAATACACCATTATGCTGTGGTCTATATGGCGGAGTCCATTGAGACAATATCCCATTGTCCCTAAGATAATCTTGAAACTCTTGACTTAAGTATTCACCACCCCGATCGGATCGAAGTATCTTAATACTTTTGCCAAGCTGTTTCTCTACTTCATTTCTGAACTCTTTGAATTTCTCAAAAGCTTCAGATTTGTGTTTCATTAAGAAGCCTCCTTGTGCAAGAGTTGACATTGGTCCACATACATCAGTATGTATTAGACCAAGCAAATCTCCCACTGGATTACCTTTTCCGGAAAAGGGTAATTTGGCCATCTTGCTTTTAAGCATGATTCACACGTATCAAATGAACCAGGTTCAAATGATTCCAGAATTCCACATCGGTGTAATTTGGTCATGCGTTTCTTACTTACATGGCCAAGACGACAATGCCACGTGTAGGAGTCTATTCGATTATCTATTCGAGCACGTTTGTTGCTTACTTCGATATTGAAAACGTCATCGGATAAATCTAACGTGTAGATACCATTGCACAAAGTCTCATTCCCATAAAGAATGCCATTTAAAGTTATGTAACAACAATCACTACTAGAAAAAATGCATTCAACAACAGTGAATCACTGTTGTCGTATGCCAAATACCACTGTTGTTAAAGGCCATGTTGTTAAGGGGGGAGGGTCTACGACAACAGTGAATCACTGTTGTCGTTTGGTCTACGACAATAGTTTGACAACAGCTTTCCACTGCTGTCGTATATCACATTCGACAATATTTTGACAACAGTTTTTCACTGTTGTCTTTTATTATATTCGACAACAGTTTTATAACCGTTGTCGTATATCAATAACAACAGTTTATCACTGTTGTCGTTTAGGGTTTTCAATGTTGTCGTTTATCTACAACAACAGTTTAGCTTTAAAAAAACCTATTGTGCGTTTGTACTGTTCCACAACAGTTTCATACCTATTTGACAACAAAGATATTTCCATTATATTTTCAATTAAAAGGCAATAATTTAACCTCGAAAAAAAAACTATATATATCAAACATCATCAACATATTTACAATAAAGATCCACCACAACCTTTCTACAGACGAAACCATAAAAGTATCTTCTGTCCAAAAACCTTTCTACAGACGAAACCAGTAAAGTATCTTTTGACCCAAATTACAAGAGTTCAAATTATATATAATTCTGAGCCAACTAAACTTATAATGAAGTTCTAATCACAAAAATTATAGCTTGAAAGGTCAGATTAATGGTCTTCGAACATGATCACGAACAAGTCCCTGCAGCTGGAAAAAAGAGAACAAACACTCTAATTAGTTATTCTATTAAATGCATGTCCAATAAAAAATGATCCATGAAGATATATATCAACAAACAACAAAAATAATAAACTAACAAACAAACAAACAAAAAAGATATGCATGTATCTGCACTTGCAATTATAAGGAAACTACTAGCTTGGCTTATCTAGACATTTACTGCCTTGCAACCACTTTTCAAGGAAAATACTCAGATGACCATATTAAATATCCGACACATGTTCTTGATTGATTGTTTGTGATTCAGAATCATATTCTGAATCACAAACTGTGTCTGTTTAGGCAAATAAAAAAATATATTGAAGAATTGCATCCAATCAGGGATGTTAGGCAGAACTGCTGAAGCTCCAAAATATATTGAAAAAAAATGTATTGAAGGAATTTCTATTAGATGAATGTGTTTATATTTATGTTAATTTCATACGATCATACAATTAGTCATGCCAAATTCAGTCTGTCCACTACTATTTCGAGTAATATGATATTTGAGTTGAATCATATCTAGTAGTAAAGCAGCTTGTTGAAAAGTTTAATTCCTAGTTATGAGTATAGTGATTTGTAGTGGTGATTAGTTTACCCTCCTTAAATGAGAACACTTGAAAGGCTAGGCTGCAAATTCAAGTAGAGATGCAAGAAAGCAACTAAATATCAAGTTTCTGCAGGTTTTAGACCACAGCGTTAAAAGGAATTTGGCCAAACTAGTACGACTCTATTGTTCAACGAATCTACTTGAACATCTAAGTAACTTTTATGTCCACTAAACTAATTATTCTCTAACGTATAAAAAATAATCTCAGGTTACAACATCTCTAAAAAAAATATTGTTGATGTATATTGTTTGATTCAGGGGAATATCACCCGAAAGCTTAGTAACTAACATTTACCAGGAAAAGTTTAAACCTTAGTAACTAACATTTACATACCTATTATCAAATATAATCCTGTATACAATCAGCTATCGCGGAGCGCACTTCATCAATTTCATCTTGGGAGTACTCTGCTTTTGCAAACTATGAACAAAAACACATTATATGATTGTACAGAATAAAACATAACAACTTGAAAAAATTTATAACTAGATAACTTTAAATATTTGAGATAATAAAGAAATTATTACTATCGTTCGGAATGCATCCCCCTCGATTGTTGTAACTTCTTCAGTAATTTGCTTCATAAATCTCATCACATAATATCCATATTGTTTGGCATCCGGTTGCCTAGGAACCTAAGGCAAAGATAATTCATATTTTTAATGCTTAAAATACCAATATTATACACAATAAAATTTTTTGATTTAAATAGAAGTACAAATACCTTAATCACTTCTCACTGTACTTGTTTTCTTCCTTTTCTTCCTTGGAACGAATTAAACAATTTTATTGCCCTTCAATTATACATTAGGTACAGTAGTTGATAAACTATTATTTTAAGACTAATTTAGATGCATACTAACAAAAAACATATATAAACTCACATTTCTACAATATATTTCCAATCGTTATCACGAATGCGAGGACCTTGGGAATCCAATAAGTAAACAATCTCCTTATGAGGATTAATGAGAGTGAGAGTCCAATAGAAACTACACAGAAGTACACAAAATTAGTGCATTCAATTCAAATAAAAATGGCAATTGAAAAAATAAAGAGGCACAAACTGTAACGCCCCAAAATTTCCATTTTTAGTTTTTAAAGTCCTTAGAATTATTTAGAAATGGTTTAGAAATATTCTAGATATTTTTAGAAATTTTTAGAGTATTTTTATGGAATTTTCCGAGTCCGTTTGGTATTTTTGGAAAAAGAAAAAGAAAAGGAAAAAGGAAAATTTGGAAAAACGGATTTAGTGCAGCCGGTGGATTGAACCCGCGACCTCCACCGAACAGCACAAGCGCCCAACCGGCTGGGCTAGGGTTTCAAGCACAGAAAAGGAAAGAATGATAGATATTTAAGCTGTAGTTAAGTTAATCCGCCCCTTAAGTATAAATAGCTAATTAAAGGGAGAAGTTTTATTTTCTCTCAAACCCTCTCCCTCTCCCAATTGCGCCGACCCCTCCTCTCCCTCTCCTCTCTTGGGCGACACCAACACCAAGCCAAGAGAGCCGTCCGAGACCCTTTCTCCAAGAGATAATCCTATATTCGGGATCCCCGCGACGAGAGGAACGCGTAGACGTGAAGAATTCTTCGAGATCTCAAGTTTCTCCCGAGCTCTAGACCTCAATCTTGGTTGTAAGTCCAAGATATCAATGTAAGTACTGCTCACCTGCAGTAAGAGGCGGTTTTACCGCGAGAATTTCCTTTAAAAGTTTTTAAAAGAGAATTTTTCCTTTTTGCTTTAGTTTTTGCATGTGATCTTAGTTTTTATATGCTTGTATATGTTTGATAAGCACCCTATATGAGATTAGGGACCAAGAAAAGCTATGAGAAAAGAAAAGAAGATAAAGATAAGAAAAGAGAAGGCCAAGGCCTTAAGAAAATCCCCAAAAGTCAAGACTTAGGGATTTTAGCACGCAAGGTGCTCCAGAAAATGCCAAGGCATTTACAGATAAGAAAGAAAAGCTATTTTATTTTATAAGGCCAGTACCCGGCGTCCAAGGGCGTCGTTAAAGAAATCCAGGTGTCCAATTCCAAGGTCTTGGCCCTGGTAGACCAAGGTCTGCTCTATTAGGATTGGTGGCTCGCTACCCCAACCTTTTAGGGAACGCGCATTCAGATGGTACTTACGTCTTCAGTGGATCCAAGTGATTAGTATTTTCAAGTATATGCTTTAGCAAAGTTTTCGAAAGTCTAAAAAAGTTTTCAAAAGTTAAAGAATAGCTAAAGTTTCAAGTTGAGCCAAGAAAAGTAGATTGAGATTATTTATTGCTTGGGTATGCATGTTTTGAGTTATACATGTTCTTAGTTTTCTTTCAAGCATATTAGTATCTCATATGATTTTTATATTGTTCTAGAAGCATGTTTGCACATTTCGAGATTTTGTGAGCTAGATAGTACTTACTAAGCTTTTTGCTTATAGATGCATTTCCTCTTATTGCAGATAAAGGTAAAGGCAAGCAATTCTGAAGGAAGACGACGAGGCGGTGCTGAGTAGAGTGTGTGTGGTGGCTGATTATGGAGAGATCTTCGAGACAAGACAATTTAACTATTCAAACTACAATGTTATAGTTTATTCAGATTTTAAGTTCTTGTTTTATGGAGTTAGTAAACATTTAAGTTTTGGATAGTTTTACATGCTCAATTGCTTAGAGTAAAGTTTTCCATGTCATTTCATTTAGCTTATATAATCTTATGCTTGCATTGGATGAGTAGAAATGTGAGAAGATGGAGATATTGATACTTTGTTAGCAAATAGATTCATGTGCCAAGATAGTATCAAATTCTCTTTGAACTAAGTTTTACTGCTTAAATATGTCTAGAAAAGTTGCATTCATAATTCCATAATGCTTTAGCAATGTTATAGAATCTTGCATGATGAGTTTAAATGGTTAGAAGCAAAGATTGGTACAAACCTTAGTGATAAAGTTCATATAACTTTTGTAGTTTGTTTTCTTCCATAAGAGTCCTAAATTCAAGTTTATGAATTCGTTTGAATGGCTAAATCGTTTAGGAAACTAATATAGAGTATAGAAATGATGTCGTAGTTTGATATGGCTCGAAATTGAAGGAATGGTGGCCTTGGACAGCAAGGGCCGAAATCTGTAAAACAGATTACAGCCGTATCAGTCGACTGCCACGTCATCAGTCGACTGATACAGGCTGTTTAAGAGGGGTAAGGTTGTTTTCGATGGGTATTGGCTATGGGATTGAGAAGAGAGTATGACATGGTATTATTATACATGATTGCTTAAGTTAGAACATAATTGTTAGCAGAATTAAAAGAAAAAAAAAAGATTTCCGCAATTTTCTTTAGTCATGTATAGAAGTCAAGAAGTAGAGATAAGTAACGATCCGTCTAAGGTAGAGAGAAGTCGGGTCGCTACAGGTGGTATCAGAGCAGGTCCCATTCTCCAGCATCACACACACATCAGCATCAACCTTGCCGTCTTCAAGTAAGAAAGCTTTAAGTTTCAGTTTTTCTATTGCTCCTTTATTTAATTGCAGTATAGAGAAATGCTTAAGTACTACTCACATGTGCATAGAACAAGGAAGCATGTTTAATCCCTTAGTATCACGGAATCATGTTTAATCCCTAGAATGGATATCAGATTTCTAAGTAAGAAGACAAGTTTATACCTAGAGATGTAGTAGTGATTTCTTGTTTCCTTATGCATTATTAGATGGCAAGAAGAGGCCGAGCTCCTAATGCTAATAACAGAACTCCAGTTCAAGATAACAGTGAGCCTGGCACAGAACAGCCAAACCTGATGGCAGTCATTGCTCAAATGCAAGCCCAGATTACAGAACAACAGAAGACCATCGCCACACTGATGGCGAATCAGCACCCAGTGCCCCCTACACCACCCACAGCAGGAGTGGGAACTCCAGTGGTGACTGAAGTTCCACCCGTCACACAGGAGACCCCTGCCATGAACCGAAGACAAGAAGCATACCTCGTCCAGTGGCAGAGACTGAAACCAGAAAGCTTCTCAGGCACGACTGAGCCCTGGGATGCCCAGGCTTGGTTCAAGACTTTAGAGAGCACGATGGAGCTTCTTGACTGGCCAGAGGTTGAGAAGGTCAAATGTGCCTCCTTCTGCCTAACTGGAGATGCTCGTATGTGGTGGGAGCGAGTCAAGAGTAAGAAGATAGTCAACCAGATGAGCTGGGCAGATTTTGAGCACGAGTTCTATGAGGAATTCTTCCACATGAAGGTTACCAACAAGCACTTCGAGGACTTTATGGAGTTCAGACAGGGTAGCCTATCAGTGGGAGAAGCAGTTGCAAAGTTCAACAGGCTAGCTCGCCTCTGCCCAGAGCTAGTCAGCACGGAGAAGGAGCGAGTCAGACTGATGCTTCGCATGCTGAACCCGGAGATAGCACTCAACGTGAACAGCGGGATGCACCGACCCCAGACCAGCGAGGAGTTAGTCAGTAGTGCTCTAATCTCAGAGCACTACCTGAATAGCATCAAGGCACAGCAAGCACAGCAGAAGCCAGTCCTGACTGAGAACAAGACAATAGGAGGACAGAAGCCTCAGCCAAATAACCAGAACTGGAAGAATAAGAACCACAAAAGGAAGCAGTGGCCTGGCAGCCAAAAGGGAAACTCAGAGAACAAGCAAGCTAGGTATCCACCTTGTCCTAAGTGTGGGAGGAACCATCCAGGAGCATGCCTTTTGGGTGTAACTGGATGCTATTCATGTGGACAAGAGGGACACAGATCCAAAGAATGCCCAAACAAGTTTAAGGTACTTCCTCAGCAGTCCGTACAGCATGGAGGCAAGCCTCAGTTACACTACATGCCTACTATACTGGAGGGACCTCAGATCAGTCAGAGAGGGTTGGAAGCAGCACCAGTTCCAACCAATGCCAGAGTCTTTTCCCTCACGAAGGAAGAAGCTGCCAGCGCCTCCACGGTCGTTACAGGTCAAATAGTTATTTTTCAGCATTTAGCTACTACACTGTTTGACACTGGGGCGACCCATTCTTTCGTATCAGTACCTTTTGCTAGTAAGTTACAGGTGCCTACAGAGAGTTGGGAGTCCAGATTCCTGACAACTCTCCCCTCAGGGGAAATCATGGAGTCCACCCAGAGGCTCCGGGCCGTGCCAATCAAGATTTCAGACCGAGAGCTATATGTCGATCTGATAGTCCTTGCGATGCAGGACTTCGACATCATATTGGGCATGGATTTCCTCAGCAAGTACAGCGCTTCAGTGGACTGCCGTAGAAGGAAGGTGGTCTTCAGCCCAGAAGGGGAACCACCATTCGAGTTTCAAGGAGCCCCAAGGAGGAAGACTCAGAAATTTCTCTCAGCCTTGGCAGCCCACCAGATGCTAGAGCAAGGGTGTGCTGGTTTTCTTGCACACATAGTGGACTCAGAAGCAAAAGAAGAACTCAAGCAGGAAGATGTACGGGTAGTCTGCGAATATCCAGAAGTGTTCCCAGAAGAATTACCTGGACTACCTCCCAACAGAGAAGTGGAATTCGAGATCGAGCTAGTGCCCGGTACCGGTCCGGTCTCGAAGGCCCCATATCGTATGTCTCCAGCAGAGTTGAAAGAATTACAAGAGCAACTCCAGGAGCTACTAGACAAGGGCTTCATTCGCCCGAGTCATTCACCCTGGGGAGCTCCTGTACTATTCGTCAAGAAGAAGGATGGATCTATGCGTCTGTGCATAGACTACAGAGCTCTGAACAAGGTAACCATCAAGAACAAGTACCCCCTTCCTAGAATAGATGATTTATTTGATCAGCTCAAAGGGGCTACAGTGTTCTCGAAGATAGATCTACGTTCTGGGTATCATCAGCTGAAGGTTAAAGAAAGTGACATTCCCAGGACGGCTTTCAGGACAAGATACGGCCACTATGAATTTGTAGTAATGCCTTTTGGAGTAACCAATGCTCCAGCAGTCTTCATGGAGCTGATGAACCACATTTTTAGGGAGTATCTCGATAAATTCGTCATTGTGTTTATTGATGATATTCTCATATACTCACAGACTCCAGAGGACCATGCTACACACTTGAGGATAGTGCTGCAGATCCTTCAGCAGGAGAAGCTCTATGCAAAATTCTCAAAGTGTGAGTTTTGGCTAGATCAGGTGACCTTCCTAGGTCACATTGTATCCAAAGAAGGCATTCAAGTTGATCCAGCCAAGATAGAAGCAGTCAGCAACTGGTGTAGACCCAAAAATGCCAGTGAGATCAGAAGTTTCTTAGGCCTGGCAGGATATTACAGAAAATTTGTGGAGGACTTTTCCAGGATAGCCTCTCCACTCACAGCCTTGACCAGAAAGAACAAGAAGTTTGAATGGTCAGATAAATGCGAGCACAGTTTTCTAGAGCTGAAGAGGAGACTGACCAGTGCTCCCATCCTGACTGTTCCAGAGAGTGACAAGGCCTTTGACATCTATAGTGATGCATCCAAGATGGGCCTTGGAGCTGTCCTCATGCAAGACGGTAAAGTGATAGCATATGCCTCCAGACAGCTCAAGGACTATGAGAAGAATTATCCTACCCACGACCTTGAGCTAGCAGCTGTGGTTTTTGCACTGAAGCTCTGGAGACACTACCTGTATGGAGTGCAGTGCAGGATCTTCACAGACCATCAGAGTTTGAAGTACTTCTTCACTCAGAAAGATCTGAATATGAGGCAGCGCAGGTGGTTAGAGTTAGTCAAAGATTATGACTGTGAAATCCTTTACCACCCAGGTAAAGCTAATAAAGTGGCAGATGCACTGAGCAGAAAATCCTGTGCAACACTGATGTCCCTTTCATCATTGTCTTTACCACTTCAGAAAGAAATAAAAGATTTTGGAGTCGAAGTAATAGTTGGGCAATTTTCTGCATTGACCCTAGAGTCAACCCTACTTAAAGATATACAAGAAAAGCAAGATCAAGACCCAGAGATCCAGAAGATCAAGCAGGGGATCCAAGAGGCAGAACATTCAGAGTTTCGAGTATCAGACAGTGGCATCCTCTATTTTGGAGACCGCCTTTGCGTCCCCAATGATGAGGAACTAAGAAAGAATATTTTAGAAGAAGCCCACAGTACCCCGTACTCTATGCATCCTGGTTCTACCAAGATGTACCAAGATTTAAAGCAAAGGTTCTGGTGGTCTGGACTCAAGCGAGACGTGGCCAGATATATCAGTACCTGTTTGACCTGCCAGAGGGTCAAAGCTGAGCACCAGAGACCAGGAGGAGTTCTGCAGCCTCTTCCCATCCCAGAGTGGAAGTGGGAAGAAATATCCATGGACTTTATCACAGGTCTTCCAAGAACCACCCATGGACACGATGCAATTTGGGTGATAGTGGACAGATTGACCAAGTCTGCCCACTTCCTAGCCATCAAGTTATCGCATTCGGTAGAGCAATTAGCACAGCTGTACGTGAAAGAAGTAATCAGGCTTCACGGAGTTCCGAAGTCGATCGTTTCTGACAGAGATGGGCGATTCACCTCCCATTTTTGGAAGTGTGTTCAGGACGCCCTAGGCACCAGACTTCAGTTCAGCACAGCTTTCCATCCCCAGACAGATGGACAAACTGAGAGAGTAAATCAGATTTTAGAAGACATGCTCAGGGCTTGTGCATTGGACTTTAAAGGTAGTTGGTGTAAATTTCTGTGCTTAGCTGAGTTTGCCTACAACAATAGCTATCAGGCCACCATCAGGATGGCACCTTATGAGGCATTGTATGGCAGGAAATGCAGATCACCCATATGTTGGCAAGAAGCTGGTGAGAAGAAAGAGATGGAGTCAGGACTAGACGGCCAGACTGAGCTTATAGATGAGACCACTCAGGCATTCCAAGACGA